>JAUPMG010026747.1:0-11930 GCA_031762675.1 Pachysandra terminalis | reverse complement strand
GCTCAGTGTGGTTTTTGAAAGGGAGGTCTTTGCAATTTTTGCATACCTCAAGTGAGGTATCTGTAAATTACCCTAAAGGTTAAAAACTTGTAAATTAACTTTATTTAATTTTGATTAAATTAATTAATTATCAAAAATTTAATTAATAAATTATTTAAATATAAATATAAATTTTATTTTAATTTAAATATCTTATCTTTAAAAAATAAATAATAAATTATTTATAAATCCAAGAGATCCGATACTCAACATGTACCTATTGGCATACCGTATAGACTCGGTTATTAACGGATCCATCTTCTATTGAACCATGAGTGAGTTTACAGTACCGATATTTTCTTATCTGCATAATAGAAAACTTTATCTAAGCCATCAATTGTTTTTTACATGTACAATCTCCACCGTTAAAAATGGTTGGTACTATGTCGAGGTTGGCATAGTAAAATTCTCCTTAGATGCATAACCAAATCCGATTATGATCTAGGTCTATAAACCCTGAATTGAATCATTCTAAATGAGTTCAGCTCTATCAGGTATCGAATACCCATTGGAACCCCTAGTTTGAATCACTGTTTTTAAAATTCGTTCATCTTCCCTGCTTTCTCTTCATCTTCTTTTATTTATAACACTCATTAATTAACTCGTCTAACCCGTCTCGTTGAGGAACGATGGAGAGGAATTGCTTTGCTCTTGTAGACTTGGTAGGAATTTCTGTGCTGATAACCCATCAGCCGAAGGAAATTATGAGAAAGTTTTACGGGTTGTGAAGAACGACAGGAAGATTATGGAATACCGACCGTCGATTCTTGTTAAGGATGTGTTGGTGAATTTTTCCGGGTATGGGTGTATCGCGAGAAGAGGTTCTTGGGAAGATTGCTGGGCATTTTCTCTTTGTTCTCTTGTCTATAGAGAGAGAGCCTTGCTGGTATCCATCGTTTCAAGGATCGGATTGGATCGAACCGGCTGATATTGGGATCGACCAGGATCGATCCGATCCCAAGCCACGATACAACTATTTTATCGTTAGGCATTGAATCGGGCCGATCCGGACCAGTCCGGTGACTGGATCAGCTGATCCAACCGATCTCCATTTTTTTTAATTTATAAAATAAAGTATTCAACCGGTATTGGAATGGATCGGTCCGATACCGACCGAGCCAAACCTGTATTGTCGTTCCAGCGACCGGTCTGGCTGATCTAATTTTTTTTTTTTAATAAAGATCCAACTTTTGGATCAGACCTATATCGGCCGGTATCGCCGATCAAGATCGGGATCGATCGAGATCGATCCGATCCAGGATCCTAAGAATTAAAACCTTGCTGGTATCTATGATTGGAATATTGTTGACAGAGAGATTATGCAACAGCCGTTCTCTTAGCAGAAAATATGAGTTTACTTGTAGTGACCCATTTATTAAAAAGACTGGTTCAAGTTGACTATATTATAATCTGGTCCTTATTCGACTCGGTCCATTATCACCTCCATTTGAAACCAGTGGTAGAGAATTGCAATTGAACGGTCTCTGTTATGAATTCGACAGCTTCAAAAATATAATCTACAAAGAAATTATATGGAATTCATGTAGAATTTGAATTCTAATTTATTATTGCACTCCCAAACAGAAAATTTGGAATTTGAGACTCCAATTTCAATTCCAGCCTCAATTCTACCTTCAATTCCACAAACCAATGGAGCCCTAATTCATTCGGCCCCAATTCTAATTCTTAGTCCAAATTCTCAGCCTAATAAAGTAAAATGAATTTTCAAAACACCATGGCTTAAGGCTGTGTTTGGAACCTCGGATTTTGAGAGAAAAGAAAAGAAAATCTTAGAAAAAGCACCGTCTTTTGTTTGGTAGAAGAAGAAAAGAGTTGGGGGGTAGAGATTTGAAAAATATTCTCTTTTAAGATCAAAACCCTTCTCCCCCAAGAGTAAGAGACCGAAAGAAAAGAAAAAAAAGGTAAAGAGCACTCTCCAACACTCCAATCTAATTTATAACGTATCTTGTCTTTTCTTGCTGGCTAATCAACTATTTCAGAATACGTGTACTCACCGAAGAATCGTCAAAAGTCGCCGGAATTTTATTTTATTTTCTTTATATTTCTCATCTTAACCAAACACTTAAAAAAAACACTTACATTTCTTTTTTTTTCTTTTCCATTTTTAATTTTTCTTTTCTTTTCAAATCCAAAGTTCCAAACACAACCTAAGAGATATAATTAGGGGATTACAAATGGGTTGCGCTGCACGGATTGATAGGCGTATAGTATCGTGCCTCGGTTCATAGCCCACGGCACAGCAGAGACACGATTGATTTTGGCTAGAATATAGGCAAAAGGCACGGTCCCAACCCCTCGCATTAATAATCGTGCCCTTTGCTGTGTCGGGCCTGGTGGGCCAACAATTAGGCATGGCATGACACGAAATGCAAGACCCTTATTGGGCCGGGCCAGCATGCATTGCCCATTTGTACACCCCTAGAATGACCTTCTGAGAGAAACTACAGATGATGTGTAATTATTGTACAGCATTCCCAGAAAGAATGCATAAGCGAGTCCTCTACCATACGTGAGCTGCAATAAATCATGCCCATGGTATCTATAAGCAGCAGGTGCTATACATTAAGCAGGTAAAAGACCTGATTTACAATAATGTACAAGACAATGGAAATTAGTAATCTCTTGAACAGTCAAGTCATACCAGTACAAAAATGTCAATTAACTAACGAGGAAATCCACCAACAGCCTTTTCCGAGCTTGTCAAATCAGCTAATGTGTTGGGAAGATAATAGCTCAGATCTTTCATCCACCGACTTTGAACAAGAACAGAGCAAATGCTTCTACTGCCCACCTTGAGAGAGATCACATTCCAGATAAGTATTCCTCAAACTCAGCCACCAATTTTATAATCTGAAAGCAGAGGAGCTCCTTGGGACTCAACCATTGATGATGGTTCTTTCTTGTCCAAACCAAAGAATGAGCGGTTTTGAAATGCATCCAGACTGCTCGCTATTAAACGACTCAAACCACCGAGTCCGCCACTGTCGCCTAACATCAGATCTTCACTATGATATCTTGAGGAAGGTATATCCAAATCTAATGGTCCTAAGGAGTCTGGCTGCAGTTTGTAAACACATCCAAAGAGAATGTAAAATTAGATTATATATATCTCAAAATCCCAATGCAAAAGAAAATATTAAATGTTTGATAAGAGGTTCAAGTACCCAATATATATCCATTAGCTCGGTGAGATTCTTTGCAGAGCCATCTGAGCTATGTAGATCGGATGGATAGTTACCAGACTGGTCTTCTTCACAAGCAGGGTCAACTGGAGGCGCTACATCGGGCAGCTCCTACAGAATACAGCACAGAAGTTTAACTTTGACTATTGCTTCTACCGAGCAAGAATAATAACAGTAATAATATATATAAAGATAGGAGAGTCACCTTAACCATGTCCTGGAAGCTCACGGAAGTTCTCTCTTGGGAAGCCTCCAAAGTAGTGATCCTAGATGCGCATGGAACCTCTCGATCCAAAGCTGGAATCTTTTGAAATAAAAAGGCAACACATGTTTCTTCAACATCCCAGATGGAGGATGTATGGGGTACATGAGCTGCTTGTTGTCCTGTGTTATCTTGATGACCAGATAGATGAGAAGCAATTGCAGCATCAAATGAATCACTGCTAAAAAGGTTCAGGAGAATACATTGCGAACTTCCACCAGTTAGTGGTTCGATGCAGTTATCGTCCTCATGAGCTGCTTCCGAAAGTAGATCTCCATTGCTTATGTTGGTCAGGCTATCAGCCCACTCTCTGGCAGACAATGTGGTACCATTGCTCAATCCAAAGTTGTCCTAGATATGATGCAAGTTATCACAATTGAAATAAGAATCTAAGATGCCGACCAAAACATGCAATAAGTAAAAATATTTTATGTTCATGGTTAGTGTAATGTTGCACTTTCTTGAAATCTTTCAATAATTTGTTTTTCCACAATCTAAACAATATGACTCCTTTTATTAGTTAGATATATTTGTATTGCAGAGTATTTGGGACAAGTCATAGATGAATGAATCCTGTATTTGTGCCGGAAATGAATTCGATGGACAAATACCATATCTTCCCCTTGTCTCGCATTTGCTAGATGTTCTGAAGACACCGGAAAATTGTTGCCAGGAACTGTGTCAATGTGCTTAATCATCTCATCAGACAAGTCTTTGTCCATACTTCTACGTTCCTCCTGAATATTGAACAATGAAGGTGCTTGAGAGATTGCAGAACCGAGCTCTGTATTGGAGAACCAACCATACCTTGAAATGAAGACTACTAAGTGAGTCAAGCTGTTATGCTATATGGCATCATACATAAGCATTGCTTTATATTAGAAAAAAGTTGAATAAGTAACCTTAAGCGGAAAACCGAAGGGCTTCCTATGATTGCATACACATCGGCTGCACTGGCAATGGTGTCCTGCATCCATCTCTAATAAGACACTAAGTTTTCCCTCTGAACACTATGGAAAAAGCATCAGTTCTCCCGATGCCACACTTGAATTGCCCCATTTACGATTAAGATGTTCCAGAACAGACGATATCCTTTTCCGAGCACTTAAAGCGAGCTCCAAGTGTGGATTATGTTCATCCTATAGTACAAATAGAGAATGGTCAATTACTGCCATAAAAGCTCTATAATCCTGGTTCAACCGCAACCACCTTAAAACACATATCATGCTTTTCCTTCTAGGCAATGACACATCCATGGGTCCATGGTCAAGATTGTCCTTTGCATTGATGGATGTGAGTTCCAAATGATCAGCAGCATCAGCAAACAAGGAAACACCAACAATTGCGGCCTTTTCCCATCTTTTATATGCAGCAGATGAGACAGCACCTGCCAGAAATTCAGATATAAGAAGAAATCAAGTCAGTGATGAAACTGGTTGCCATGGCATTCGTATAAATTACAGGAGTCTACTAGATATAGAATCTATTAGTAGAAAAAATGTCAATCGTAATATCCAATGACATGTGCATTCACCACAAGGAGAGACTAACTGAATTTAAAGGATTTAATAAAATCCAAGAACACCTACATCATGATTATAAAAGCAAAAGAAAGCCTACCAGAACATATTCAATTATTACATAGATTATTTTATTGGCAACTACTATTACCATGAAAGATGAACATAGTCATCCCAACTATAGGGGCTTGAATCATAAAATTTGATATAAATTGACCAATTAATGATCTTATATGAGAGACTCGTTCTAGCCTGAATTCCGCTTGTGCAGTATGCAAGATCTTAAAGGGCTCTTTGAACAGGAAAAAAGTGGAGAAAAGTAAGAAAGAGTTGAACTAAACAAGCAGGAAAAAGGAAGAAGAAATAATGAATGCAGAAAACTAAGAGTATTACAAGCCCTTTTTTTTTTAATGTAACTTTTACGTTAATAAACAAAACTTACATGAGGAGAAGAGATTTCCCAACAAATAGAAACAAGGAAATTTAAAACCAAGGATTATCTACAAGAAGAGAATCCATCTATACAAAAATCCTCGAATTACAGCTTTGAAATCCCTAATAGTAGAAACCCATGCTACTAGCAATGCTCCAATGTCCCTACAACAATTCAAAATCATCACAAACCACCTTTTGTTTTCCTGTTCTATTTCAATTTTTTGATTATTATATCATGATTTATCAACTTTCCAATTAGAAATAGAAATGGATAGACTAGAAACAACATCTATTATATCAATGACACCAATGTGATCAAATATAGACTAGACGGCGAACGGACAAAATACTCATGGGAGGTAACTTGTCTTTTCTTCTAAACTTAGAACAGTTCACTTGACTGTTGATTTGTAGATAACTTAATAAAGATTTCGAGGATCGTCATCAATTACAATCATCTGTATCAATGCTGGGCACAATGAACATAGGGAAAAGTGTGTGGATTGAAGGGACAAAAGGGAAATGCAGAGGTAGAATAGAAACTTTTCAACATCATATAAATGACACTATGTTAATGAGGTGAAGCTTTAGAATTTTCAATCAAACGCCTCCTAAAATTAAATCTGAAGCCCCACGATTCAATGTTTAGGAGAAATAACAACATTCACATCGCATCTACCTATAGCAGATATTTTGCCATCACTACAACAAGAAGCAACGGTTAACCACACTACCCCATAGGAAACACCCCACACCTCTAGATGTTATCATTTGTATCTTAGATTAAAAAGCCTACAGATACAATCATAAGCTACATTAATCATAAGCAGCAGCAAATTTTCAGAGGAGCGCTGACTAAACTTAGTGGAAGTCAAGAGAAAATATTCATAATTGGACAAGTTTAACTCTTAAGCTTTACTACTCATATTAAACTCCTATTGAACTACAGATCCAATCAATCATACGTCTATACTAATTGTATGAGGCAATAAATGGAACAAACAAAGTAAACATCAAAACATCAAAATCCCCGAGTCTCGACTGCCACGAAACATGACATTCAGTCAATGCTACCAAATAAGAAAAGTAGTACTAGTAGTCAGGCCACTGCAGCAACTTAGCAATGATATACTTGTTAACACTGCAAATACCATTATAAAATAATTAATGTTCAATAGCAGATACCAAATTCACAATGTATTTCATCTTCTAATTGTAGCTAAATATTGGGCAAACCCTGCAAAATCACCTGGTTTTCGTCGTTGTCTGGCAGTTTTCATAGGAGATGAGTCACTTTTGTTGTTGTTGCGAGTAATGCCTATATTTGCATTGCGCTTCAATAAAGATCCTTTTCTAGATCCTACTTTTTGAATGGTTTGACTATCAACAATGACCAATTTAATTGAGAAAGCTTCAGGTCCTGATACTTTACTGTCATTTTGAACAGTTGTTAAAGATGTAGATAAACAATTATCGTCCTGAGTATGTCGTTTCCTTAAATTCTTTCTCCGATCCTTCAAGAGTTGGTGCTCCTTCATGGCAAGGCAAATAAATTAGTACAGCACATACAAAAGGAGCTCAAATTTGAATACAGGAAAGTATAAAGGGAAGCAACAAAAATATTCTGAACTTACCAAAGCCTCTATAAATATCTTAAACCTTTGTGGCTTCAGATGAAGCTTTGAAGCTTTGCAGCTATGTTTTTCCAGTAAAGACCACCTGTAACACAATTGTAAAAAAAAAAAATATGAATATCATTTTCCACTAGTCAAAGCTTCTCATACAGAAGAAAATTAAATGAGACTATTCGCATATAAAATGATGTATGCAACTTATAAAAATAAACATAAACCATGTTCCTTAAGAAAAAAAAAAAAAAAACATTCCCCTCCCTCTCTCTCTTTTAAATTTTAGATAATTATGAATCTTGCATGGATGGAAGGCCAATGAAAAAGCAATCCCATTGTTTTCCAGTATCTTGAGTCAAAATTTTGTCTTCAAAGTCCTACAATGATGGTGAAAACTTAAAAAAAAAATAAAGAACCATTGACCATGAAAAGGCCAGAATTTAGTCTTTGATTAGCTATATTGCCCATTGCTTCCTTTCTGCAAATAATGCAAATTCCTACGAGGGAGGTGTATTCAGAGATGACGATAGCCAGATTATACATGTTTTTGAGTTCTGATTGGGGAGGGGGGCTCTACAAGGGGAGAACTATTGGCATTACTCACAGGCAAGGTTGTCAAATCGTGAATCGAATCGAAAATCGTTTAGGGACCAGTTAGAATCGAATTGTAATTTTGAATCGTAAATCGTAAGATTCATAGTAATTTTAGTAGTAGGGTTTGGGGTTTAGGTTTTGCAATTTCTCTTAGGAAAAGCATTTTTTATTGTTTAAAATATATAAACAATAATTCTTTAAGTATATTTAATTATTTTAGAGTACTATATTCTATATAAACAAGGATCAAACGAGAAAGGGGAAAATTGTTCAATAAAAAAGAACTCTTTTTTCTTTGGTGTTGTAGGGTTGAATCGTATGAACCATACGATTAAATTGTAAGTCGTAAGATTCAAACATAAACCGATTTCTTCACTGATTTGAATTGATCTAGGGTCAAATTGAATCGTAAGATTCATACAATGAATTGTAAGAGTTTAACAAGAGAGCTCATAGGACTGAAAGAAGCAAGGAGGCTGGGGGTGGGGGAGATGCAGGTAGAAGGAGACTCAGCGGTAATTATCTCTTGGATGTCGGATGCACGAGAGTGGCCTTGGAGATTTTGGCACTAAGCAAGGCAAGTGAGAAATCTAGCGGAGGGAAGGGTCACAGACTCACAGCTTTCTCAACACGTCCCACGGTTGGAGAATACGGTGGTGGATTTCCTAGCAAAGGAAGATACTAGGAGAGAGTTCTTTTTTTCTAGGATCCCTACGGACGATATGTTATGAGTGAGGTGAAGGATACAGTTGTGTGCTTAGACCTGGTTTAGTTCTATCTTAGATGTTATGCGTTCATCTGTTTTTATGTTTCTTCTGTTTCGAATGTATCTGTAGTGCTCTTTGGACGTCCATCTCGGACAGCCTATGTTGTACTTTGACTACTTGTTTTTGAATACACTCGCGTTACTTATCGAAAAAAAAAAAATGCAAACTCCGAATATCGAGGCCGGCATATATCACAGTCGTGCTTATGCAGTTATGCATAAAGACATAAACCAAAAGCAGCAAAGGCTACATTTGATGAGATGACATATAAGGGTCTCCTCAATTAGAGTCAACTTGCATACTCCTTTAAGCACTTCACAGTATCACATATAAATCAGTACCATGCAATGTTCTTCATAAGCAATTCTTCCAAAAATAAATAGACAGTTAAGAACGCTTTTGGTCTATTGTACTTTTGATTAGTTGGCCATGGAACTGGTATTTTTTTAAACATAAAGCTGGTATATTATATGATTCTTCAACTCATTTCAATCTATAGAAGAGGGATCAAGAGTACCTGAATTTGAAAAAGGAGGAAGACTTTTAATTTGCTCACATACATCACAATTACAGGATGAAGCTTTGTTAAAATTGTGCCTCATATAAACTATCAAAAATAAAAAAGATTGTGCCTCATATCATAGTACTGAATTTTGGCCAATTCCTTTAAAGATAAGGGTAATCCATACAAGTTGATTAAACAAGGTAGCATGCCCATTCAGCCTACATTGAAGGAATCAAAATGCATGTTAGAATGTTGCAACTAGACAGAACTCAATCCAAACCCGAGTATACAACATCAATTTCACAGCCAAGTCAAATCTAACGTAATTCTAGATAGCGGTTTGGGTTGGGAATGAGTCGAATGACAAGCATTCTTAAAGTCAGGCCGGAATCATGTCGAGGCTTTCTGGCAACTCAAGTCTCACTCTATGTTATTACTATTATTAGTTCCTTAAATGTTTGGGATCAGAAAGATGAAATTTCCTTCTTCCATTTAGTCTCCAACACAGATACATGTACGGTATGTATGCATGCTTGTATATATCTGTAAGGATATATTAACGAATAAGAGTGTTTCGTCTTCTAGATTCATCCTTGATTTGGGTGGAAACTGGCGTACATTCAATGCTTGGAACACCCCTAATCTTCGCTCTTTATGAATCCAACCCCAGTTCTAGAATCCAACTCATCCTGAGTAGAGTAGGGGTTAAATATATAACATCTTCCTATGAGCTTGGATAGAACACCTTTTTAATCCTTAGGATGGGTTGAATAATGCTTCGGAGGTTCAGCTCCTCCTAGGTAGAGCTGCATTCATCTGACATCACTCAACCCAACTTGAATCGTAACAGTAAGGTCTACATGTTTGTAATTGCTTTTGACTCACAAAAAATAAGAAAAAGTAATCCAATATACACAGGACGTACCAAAATGATATCTGGAGTACCAAGAAACAAAAAGAAAATTTAGCTTTTTATGTACAAAATCGACAGATTTAAAGGGAAAAGGGTAAAAAAATTTATTTTACCATCGAAGCATTGCAGCATTTGTATCCTTTGAATTTTTTGCATCTAGACTTAATCTTGGTCCCAGAAGCTTGTTCATACGTCTTACAAGACGATAGTAATAATGTCTAACCTGCAAACTACAAAATAAAGAGAACATCAAAATTTTAACGATAAAAACAGTTACGGACTGGCTCAGAATATGCTCTATTGATAAACAATACCATACATTTGCTGTTTGCCTAATATTTAAAGCTGGCTATTTCTGATTTGATTACCAACCCACCCAGTCTTAAACATGGTTTCAAGGATCGGACTGATCCGATCCGGATCAGCCGATCTGTATCGGGATCAGCCAGGATCGGTCCGATCCCAAGCCACGATACAACTATTGTATCAAGGGGCTTTGGATCGGACTGATCCAACCGATACCAATACGGATCGGCCGATCTGGTCCGATCTAGTCATTGGATTGGACCGATCCAACCAATCCATTTTTTTTCAATTGGCTTTGGATTGGACCGATCCAACCGATACTGATATGGATCAGCCGATCCGGACCGATCCAATTTTTTTATTTTTTTTAAGGACAAATACAAAAGTTGGATCGGACCAGGATTGGCCGATCCAGTACGGGATCGGGATCGGCTTGGACCGGTCCGATCCAGGATCCGGAGAATAAAAACCTTGGTCTTAAACGACTTTGGGATGGGGTGACAAAGAGCACTTAATACCATTAGGTCAACCCCAAACCCACCCACATATTGGTCGGCAGGTTGACAGTTTTAACATGAACCCACCAACCTGACCTTCATACTATTAGGAGGGTTCGGGTTGGCTATACTGGCTCTTTCATTTTCCATTCACCGGCCACCTGAACCATTGTCAGCTCCACCAATATTTAAGAGCTTTGGATGTTAAATGAGGAGCCGGGTAAAACTAGCTACTGACATTGTCACATCCATTGTGGGCCCTTTGGGTGTCATATTTTGGCTGCGCTTGATTCTGAAATGAAACAATTAATAGAATCAAGTCCCCTCCAAACCCATGATTCGCCAAACCTGCTCCTGGCATTACCTGGCGGAACCAGCCAGGGGTATTTGGCATGGGTGGGCAAGCAACCCGATATGCATAATCAGACAAGGCCTAAAACCAAGGCCACAACATAGATTTCAGGAAAATCTCCTTCCCATTTCAAAACACATAGTGATGTGAAAGTTGACCCCAAGACTATTAGACATATAATCATCAAAACTACAATGCATTCTTCTACGACCTGCTTAAATCAGGAGAAACACCTACTCATAGTTTATGAAAGAAAAACAAATCCGTATAAATTGCTAACATTACTTCATTTCCTTTTTTTTTTAATTCATCTTTAACTAAAGTAGCTTTATTAAAATGGAAAATGAGTACAAAGGAGAAGCAAGGAAGAAATCTCAGACGATAACAAAAGAAGATTAGCATTCAGAAAGGCCCAAGAAGACCGCCCTCAAAATGAATATCCTTGCTTTTTGAAATGTCAATACTAACAAACTTATTAAGAAATAACAAAGATGAGAGGCAGAAGATGCAAGATACAAAACTGTCAATTACAACACTAAACTTTGTTGCAGGTACAGGCCGATGAACCCTACTCATTGCCAAGTCATCAGACACCACATTACAATCTTGGCAGTCTTGAGAATGAGATGTCCATAAACTGAATCAAGAACAGGAATTTTAAGATACGAACCTGCATGTAACCTCAATTACAGTAACCCATGAGATCACCAAACTTGACTTTCCCTCAACCATGATCATAGGTAGGTTTAAGTATTTTGAAAACTTTATCCCTTGAAGTAAAGAAAGAGCTTCGGCTCTAGTAGGATTGCAGTTGCAGCTATCAATTGGGCTCAAGTACACAAGAATAACTCTCCTCTATTGGCCACAAAAAGCACACCAATAACTGACTGTGAGCAAATCCTTAAGAAT
>JAUPMG010026727.1:0-14876 GCA_031762675.1 Pachysandra terminalis | reverse complement strand
TGAAATACAAACATTATCCAACTTCTTTTATTTTGATTAGGAGTTGTCTAATACTATGTCTTATTCTAAATTAAATCTTAACCATTGATTATGTCTAATTAATCCTGCGAAATCTCAACCATTAATCATAACTTTGAGGTTTTTATTGTGTGTGATGCAGAGTAGGTATTCTATTGTGCTCCCAGCAATCACAATTGGTCAAAGTTAATTAATAAGCCTTTACTAAAAAATTTAAGTTTGCCCTTAATTTCTAACTAATTACGGTTTAATTTATTACTAATTACACTAAACTCCCTTAATTCACTTGGGTTATTACATATATCTGAGTGGAAGTGGGAGCACATCACTATGGACTTCGTAGTGGGTCTGTCGAAGAACAACGGTACAATGGACTCGTTTTGGGTGATAGTTGATCGACTCACCAAGTCCGTCCATTTCTTGCCAATTCGGACTACAGCCATTGTAGAGGAGATTGCTGGACTGTGTGTGCAGGAGATTGTGCGACTTCATGGTGTGCCAGTCAGCATAGTCCCGGATCGGGGTTCACTATTTACGTCGAAGTTCTGGGGGAGTTTGCAGAAGGCCATGGGTACTCAACTAGATTTCAGAACGACCAACCATCCGCAGACAGACGAGCAGACGGAGATGGTGAATCAGGTGCTGGAGGATATGCTGAGAGCTTGTGTGATAGACTTTTGTGGCAGTTGGGGAGAACTTCTACCTCTAGTTGAATTCTCTTACAACAACAGTTTTCACTTGAGCATTAGCATGACTCCTTTTGAGGCGTTGTATGGGAGTCCGTGTCGTTCGCTAGTCTGTTGGGCAGAGGTTGGTAAGAGCAGCGTTCTTGGACTGGAGCTCGTCCAGGAGACTACGGATAAGGTGAAGCTGATCAAGGAGAGATTGCAGACGACCCAGATTAGACAGAAGAGCTACGCTGATCGGAGGAGGAGAGACCATGAGTTCGCTGTCGGTGACCATGTTTTCCTCAAGGTGTCTCCGATGAAGGGAGTGATGGGATTCGGCCGCAAGGGGAAGCTTGCATCAAGGTGCGTTGGACCTTTCCAGATACTTGAGCGTATTGGACGTGTGGCGTATAGAGTAGCGCTACCTACGCAGCTTTCAACTATACACGATGTATTCTATGTGTCGTTGTTGTGGACGTACGAGCCCGACTCGTCGCGTGTGGTTGATTGGATTCAGTTGCAGTTACGTAAGGATGCATCGTACGTAGAGAACCGATGCGAGTTCTGGACAGGAAGGAACAAGTCTTGAGGACCTAGATTATTCCTTTCGTGAAGATTCAGTAGAGTCATCATGACGAATCTGAAGCTTCATGGGAGCTGGAATTTGACATTTCGGAACGCTACTCACACTTGTTCTCAAACTAAGGTGTGTAATTTTGGGGACGAAATTCTTTCAAAGGGGGTAGGTTGTAATGACCTAAAACCCTTAAGAAATTTTTTTCCTTATTTGTTTGTAGTGTTTATTTGACTATTTTGATTATTAATTGTGCATAAGATAATGTGGTTATTTAAGAGTAGGGTGTTTCATAATTAATCATATCTAATTAGTGGCCCTTTGGTTACTAACCCTTCTCTTTGGGGTAGCTTTATAAAAAGCTTTCTCCCAACCGTTTTGAATGCACAAGTTGTGGGGAACAACCTTGAACTTGTCCCCTTGCTGGAGTTGTTGAGGGAGAGAACAAGGGAGACAATTCCTATTCTTTCTTCCCCTCACATTCGTTCTCCTCATTCTAACTTGAACTGAGATTATTGTATAGAGAGAAACCATACGAGAGTCTAGAAGAAGGCTAGAAATCTTAAACCAGAATTTGTTTTCAGATTGAGGAAGAATGAGAGGAGGAGCACCATTCAGGGGTTTCATTTCGTTGCTTAGCTTCATTCGAATCTTTTCATGTAAGTAGCTTATCCGGTTGCATTTTGTATGGTGATATATGATAATTGTTTTCACCATTCGAGAATGAGCATATTTCTGGTTTTGGCATGATTGCATGACTTCAAATCTCTGAGGATTATTCCACATATGTTAGGATGATCTTGTACGGACCATGGCTAAATATACATGCTTTGTTTTGAGAGCTGAATGAGAGCTGAACATTGCACATGGCACCAATATGTATATACTTATAAATGAGTGGCTAGCCTGGTTCAGTAACCTAGTTGATTCGAGCAATTAGATCTGAGGGATACCTTGTCATCTAATGGCCTGGGCCAGCTGGAACGAGATCATTGGTCGAAAGCTCGTTACATGGATCCTCTAGGTGGCTGTATAAGAATCGAGCATTGCACTCGCTACTTGTTATATTAGAATAATAGGAGATAAAGGAATAAAGTGATAAGAGCATGATTGGTTATTTTTTAGAACATATAAAACCGTTGCATACTTTGTTGGTTATGATTGTTTAGCACTGTTTCATAATTAAAGCTATCTCATGATCACTTGTGTGTTTAAAGTGCTTGAGTATTTGTATAAGAGCCGGATGAGATTGCATTATTTAGGATGCATCGTGGAGTTAATAAGGATTAAATCTTTGTGATTTGGGTTAGATGTATTGAGTCGATACTTTGTTTCCTAATTATTTAATGCACTCAATTGATTTCAAAGTTCAATTATAATGGCAAATGTTTGGATAGATGATTATGACTGTATTAGTTTTATTTTGCTTTTCTCGTGGCTAGCAAAGTGTAGGTTTGAGGGTGTGATCAGTGCGTAGCACTGGCACCTTTAAACATATTATTCATGATTATTAGTCTTTGAGTGGTGTTTAAATGAATTAATTAATGCATATTTCATAATTGTGCATGTGTGGGAGTGCTCAAGAAAGTTTAGATTAAGGACGAGTCGGATCAAGCTCAAAACGAATAAAATTAGAAAAATAAAAGAACAGACCCGCAGACCCTGCCAACCAAACCCGGTTCAGCCCGTCTTCATAAACCAATGATCTGGTTCGTTTTGGGAAGATTTAGCTGGAAGCTGAATTGCATGGAGAATGGGAAATGAAGACCGAGTTGGGGAGTTTTGGCAAGAACCGAGTTGGCTGAAAAAGCAAGGACTGAATTGGAAACAAAGACCGAATTGGAAGGAAAAAGAGACCGAATCGAATTGGAAGGAGAAAAAATTGAATTGGGAGGTTTTGGAAGAGTCGTGAGAATGGAGTCGTGGGCAGATTGTGAGTTCTATATAATGGGGATCGTAAGCTTTGGAGAAGGAGAGTCTTGGAGGAAGCGTTAGCCAATTTTGGAGCGTTTTTGGTAGAGCTTTGGAGAACATAACGTGAATTTGGCAGTGGATTGGAGAAGAAGGAAGAAGAATGTAGAAGTCCTCAATGAAGATCATCCAAGCTTCGTCTCTTTCGACATCCATGAGCAGCTAAACTTCATGCTAGGGTTTCAATGAAACCCTAGCCAAGTAACTTTGGGGTTTTATCAATTTAATTTAGATATTTTTTATATTTCTGTATGGATTACATAATCTAGAGGATTGTTTCTTAACAATTGGTTTTATTGATTTAGTTAATTTCTTTGAAAATATATTTCGTTTCCTAGAGTGTATTTTCTAGAAATTAATATTCAAACACTTTCAATTCTTATAGTTTTGTTGGCAATGGTTATGCAATGGCTTTTATTGGAATGTAAAATTAACTTTTAGATAATCCATGCTTAAAGAAGACAAGTTTTTTTACAACCCTAGTTTAGTGTGTACAACTTGTGCCAATCGAAGATGGTTATGCTAGAAGTTAATCTCCATTATCATTCTTGTGATTGGTGAGACTTGTAGTCAAAACCCAATTAGGCGTACAACCTTATTAGACCCTCTAGGTTAAATTGCTTGCCCAAAGTTAGGAGGTTAGTGATGGATTTGAATCCCTAGGCTTTTCCTATTGAAACCACTTTTCACATATATAATTAATTGCATTTAATTTTCTTTGTTCATTTAATTCTTAGTTTTAAAGAATCATAAACCCTGTTTTGAACTAATTAGAGGTTAAGTAGTTTAATTAAGTAAACCATCTCAGCCCCTTGGGTACGATACCCTTGTACTTGCCGAGCTACAATCGAACTCGTGCACTTACGAGGTATTCTCTTTTTGAAGCATCAGACCCCAGTCGGTCTGTTCACGGACAAAGACATATCCCTTAGAGTGCTCAGAGTACCTCACAAAGATGCACTTAACGGATCTCTTGTCTATCTTCCCTCATAGTTAATTGCACAAGACACATTGCACAGCATAAGCCCTTGAAACATCTAGACTTTGGCCAAGTCTAATGCATTGACTTGTTTATTCTATAATTTATGGACATAACTGAGAGGTATTGTAATGTGGAATTCAATATAAGTGAGAAATTCCTTGATGGACTACATTGCATGTGTTTAGGGACTAGCTATCCCAATAGACCAAGCTTCATCTTGTTATTTGGACAGATGACCAAGTGAAATTCTGTTAGTAGATCAGAGAATGTATATTCACAAAGGGATATTTCACATTGGTGATGCCCTGGGATGTATCCCCGTGATGAAAAATAAGGTGTGGGGATTTTGCCCACTAGATCGGATGAAGCCCTACAAATTGCAGTGTGCACTCAGAATAATCTCATATTCTTGGCCGTGTGAAAGAGGGATGGTTCATTGGAACATCTCGAATAGTTTGGGATTGGATCTGGTGTGAATGTACATTGTTTGAATGCCAAACATCATGCATATTGCATTACATTTGATTATGCTTGAATCATACTTGGTGATTACATACTTGTTGCAAGAGCATGCATTGCATTCGTTAATAAGTGAACCAACATATCATATTGCATTGCACAATACTTCATTATTTTCATTGCATATACTAATGTTCTATTTTTCTATGGGAATGCCAATGGATTGTGGATTTATCCCTAATTCATTCTTAAATATTGTTTTCATTTGTTTACTTACAAGCTAAGTGTAGCTTACGCTTTCAAGCAACCATATGCAACCGTATTTTCAGGATCTATAGATGGAGAACAATAGAACCATAATTAGCAAGACGGAGGACAAGCGTACGAAGAAGATATTAGTTATATTAAGAACAATGATTGTTGATTTTAGTAGATTTTTTAGTAGGATTTATTGGTTGTTATGTTTTAATTTGATTTTAGCCTTAATTAGGTTCAGATTTTTGTAGTTGGTAGGATTTTGATTGAAGCATGAAACTAGGAGTAGTTTATTTCCGTTGTTTATGTTTTTTAGATATTTTATTTCCAGATTTTTATAATTATCTTAATGAGTTCAATAAGTTTGGTAATGTATTGACCACCACTCCCATGTGAAATGGGAAGAGAGTTACTATTTTGAATCTTTAGGGTCTGTACTGACAACTTTCGATTTGAATTGTGACAAAGTTTGTATCAGGGCCTAAGTTTTATGCTTTCAATCAATTCCATATGTTTTTGATGTGATTGTGTGCTGATTTCTTTCTTTCCTTTATTGCTCATACATGTTTGTTATCTTACATATGAGGTGGATTTCTTCTTTCTTCTTTATGCAGACTTACTAATCATTCCACTTTCAAAATGGTTGGTGGAAGGAGAGGTAACGTGGGTACAAGTTCATCAAGAGGGGGTAATGATAATAATCAGAATCCTTAACTAGATGAAGTTTACTAAATGATAGGAGAAATGGCTTCGATGCGACAAACACAAGCTCAAGCTCAAACGATGCCACAACAGACTGTAGTACAGAATAACAGTTGTAGCATTGAGAAGTTTAGGAAGCTTGGACGTACTGTTTTCAAAGGAACGATTGATCTAATGGAAGCACAAGCATGGATCGACTCTTTGGAGTACATTTTCGAAGTTATGGAAGTAGACGAACAAGAGATGGTTCGGCTAGCTGTGTTCATGTTAGAAGGTGAAGGAAAAAAGTGGAGGAAATCTACCCTGGAGATTGTGTAAGTTTTGAATTGGGGAGAATTCAAGGTAAGGTCTTACTTAGAATATTTGCCTAAGAATGTTCGAAAGGATAAAGAGCTGGAATTCATGAAGTTGGAACAAGGATCTATGCCTATAGCTGAATATGCAGTAAAATTCATAGAGTTATCGCAATTTTCCCTGTATGCGATAGGTGAGGAAGAGAAGAAGGCGTCTAGATTTGAGAGTGGACTAAGGCCTAGCATCAAGAAAAGATTGATTGTGCGAGACTTCATTGTTTATCATGAAGTAGTTGATTGCATTCGTCAAGTGGAAAGAGATATACTAGAGTTCTGGAGGACTCAAGACCAAAGAATGGGAAAGAACAATGCTAAATCTGGAAATTTCAAGAATTATCCAACAAATCAGCATAAAAGAGAAAGGACTCAAGGACCAATGAACTCTGAAAGCTTTGGAACTTCAAGTATAAGGTGTTTTAATTGTGAGAGGATAGGACATCAGCAAAGAGATTGTCGATTTCCAAGGAACCAGCAACAAAAGTCATTCCAAGGACCTCAACAATTTGTGCCTAAACCTCATTACCAACAGAATCAGAAACCGATACATGAGCAACAACAATCGAAAGAGAATAAGAACAGAGTACCACAATAGCATCTGCAACCTCAACAACAAGGAAATATCTATGCGTTGGAGAAACAACAAGGCGAAGTGATAGAAGGTATTAACATACGAGCATCTCATTCTTTTATTGCACATTCGTTAGTAGATTGTTGCAGATACTGAAAGTGTCAAAGGTTCATAGTCCGATGAAACACGGACACCTCTCAGGATTATAACCCTTGCCAAGGGATACCGCGGATGACCAACTCGTGAAATTGGTAGATGAAGGTGAATTACATATATGTATGTTCATACCATTCTATGACACAAGTCACTTGAAGCCATAGTTTGAAACCAAAATATAGTAATAACTAAATCAGCAATCCAAGTCCATGTCCATCTCTCATGCCACCTCAACCTGCAACATGAGTAAGTTGTGTGAGCTTGGAATGCCCAGTAAGAACCATACACTGACAACCATTCTCATGGAACACTGTTAGTCTAACAATTCACAATATCATAATTCAACGAACTCATGTTATCCAAATCATCCGTATAATTCACACAATCACGTACATATAAGAATATTAAGAAACAATGAATAAAAATAGATGTTAATGTCATGCAAGATGTGATGTTCAAGAATGCTCATTACAACATGATACAACACACGTGATATGCATGTAAGTCTAATGCATATTCCTAGGCAGTGAGCGCATTATCTAATGTGAGTTCCTAGCCGGTGATCTGCCAGTGCCAGGTATCACATACTTGCTGCTGCTAACACATGTCGATCACATCACAATCACAATCTCAACTTTAACTCCCACGTGTACATTGTGGTTTTGTGGGACTTTCAACCTACCGGGCTCAATTTCCATAGTTGGTTCTAACCTTTTTGAGAATTTGCACCCAAGGGTGGTCACCCCTAACCTTTTAGGGAATTAATACCCAAGGACGGCTACCCCTAACCTTTCAGGAAATTAACACCCAATGACGGTTACCCCTAACAAGGAACCCATATTTCCACTTTGTCGCTGCCTGGTTGACCGGACGAGCCATCAAATGAACCAGTAGGAATACCGGTGATAAGATTCTTCGGAAGCTACCCGTGCGCCCATACACATGAATAATCCTTGAAACATCATCACAAGTATCATTTCCACAAGTAATAACAATATAAATACCATAATCAGTATAGGTCTATCAAATTTGGATCCCTACGATAGTTCCCATCAGAAACTATCCACGTGCCCATACATAGATAATCTGCTGAAGACCATCATAAGTTTCCTATCATGTTCTGAAATGGAATAAGTAATCACAAACCAACTAACAATTCAAATGGACCACAATCCCCAAAATATCAATTCTAAGGTGAAATGATGGTCACAATGTATCATGGAGTACCAAGTTGACTCCCCGCATGTAGGCTAGAGCCTTCTGGTCAAACTTGACTCTGAAAACCAATTCCAATCAATGGCATAAGCCCCACATCATTCACCAAGAAAATCCAATCAAGTCCAACACCTGTACCCCTGAACAAGCCTCATCAGTAGGGTCACCGGTGGACCAGTACCCTCCGAAGGGGTATTTTACTCACAAATCAAGGTTCCGTCGGTAGGCTCACCAGTGGACGGGTGCCTACCGACAGATTATATACTATGCACACAATGGGTCGGTGGAGCGACCGGTGGACCGGTGCCCATCGAAGGTCCAATTTCAACTAAAAATCAATCTTTGTCAGTAGGCTCACCGGTGGACCGGTGCCTACCGACCAAGTCGCAAACTGGGTATTTTCTGGGTTTTGAAAACCCAACTCATTGGTCTCAAAACCAATCAATACACATTCAAACACAAAGAATCAAATCAACAGCAATGAAGTACGAATCTAAATATATTTAACCACTACATTTATCAATAATCAAACCACATATTGTAGATCGAGATTCATATCAGAACATGGGTAACACCATATCATTCAAAATCAAATAAAACATAGCACATTAGAATATAAATCATCAAACTTAGTTCATTCATCATGCTTTCAAGGAGTCATCCCTACGAATCATATATATACAAACAATCCAAATAGAAACGAGCATGTTATTCCATGAAAACTATACGGAGTAAGGAACTTACATGGATTAGCCTAACTAGATCTGATTTGGTAATCCTGAGTCTCCTTTCTTCTTCCTCTTCTTTTCTCTCTTCTTCTCTTTTCTCTCTCTCTAAGCAAGTGACGGCTAGGGTTTCTACCAACCAAGATCCCAAACCTCTATCTTCTTATACACAACCATAAGGATTCTAATCTAGATCCTTCAAACAAGGGAAGTGACATCTCCCTCTCACAATACATGTATCCCCCACGTCCCATGCATTAGAGAATAGAATCTAACTCACAAATTACACCAGCCTCTTATGGTTTTAGAATAATTACATTATAACCCCAGATTCAATACTTATGTTTTAAATTATCACTCTATGGTCCAATTAGCCTATTAAACCACACTAATAATTATAGTAAAATTAGCAATTAATTCCTATAACACCCTTATTGATTCATCCTCATTAATTATCTTGTTTAATTAATCTCGAATTAATTAATATAGTATTCACGGGTTAGGGTCACTACACTACATTACCTATTGACCTAATTGTGCTAAGCATGAAGGAGTTTGTTGTGCTTTTGGGCATGGATTGGCTAACTACATATCACGTGTAGATAGACTGTCATAACTGAATTATATCTTTTATGTCACCGGAAGCTAACATGGTGAAGGTGAGAGGATCTAAGTCTAATGTACTAAATCAGTTGGTATATTTGGATTTATGGTCAGTTGAGGAGAAGGTTGGTTGGGAATTGATTCCAATCATATGTCAATTTGGAAGCTTATTCCAAGATATACCAGGATTACCTCTCAAGAGAGAAATTGAATTACATATTGATTTGACTCTGGGTGCTAATCCTATTGCATTACCAACGTATCGTATGGCACCTACTGAATTGAAAGAATTAAGTTCCATTAGACAAGTTGCTTGCATTAAAATTCATAAGACCAAGTTCATCACCAAGGGGAGCACCAGTTTTTTTTTTTTTTTTTTGTTAAAAGGAAGGACGGATCGTTAAGATTATGTATCAACTACCCGAAGTTGAACCAAGTAACAGTGAAGAACAAATATCCATTACCAAGAATCGAGACTTGTTTGATCAATTGGAGGGAGCAAGATATTTCTCAAATATAGATATCAAATCAGGTTACCATCAATTGTGAATCAAAGAGGAAGAGATTCCAAAGACAACTTTTCGAACAAGGTATGGACACTTTGAGTTCATAGTTATGCCATTTGGATTGACTAATGCACTGACATCTTTCATGGATATAATGCAGCGTATTTTTAGATCGTAGTTGGAAAACTTTCGGTGGTATTTGCGGATGATATTCTGGTTTTCTCTAAAACCAAGGAAGAGCATGAAGAACATCTCGAAATTACCTTGTAGACTTTAGTAGATAATCAATTGTATGCTAAATTTTTTAAGTGTGATTTCTTGAGAGATGAAGTGAAATTCTTAGGACATGAAGTGTCTAAGGATGGAATTTCAGTGGATTCAGAGAAAGTAGAAGCGGTGCTAAATTGGGAACAGCCCAAGAATGTGTCGAAAGTTCACAGTTTTCTTGGATTGGCGGGTTACTATCGACGATTCATTGAAGGATTTTCTCGGATAGCAATATCGTTGACTAAGCTAACAAGTAAGGAAGTGAAGTTTGTTCTGAGCGAAGAATGTGAAAAAGCTTTTTCAGAAATTGAGGAAAGGTCAACAACAAAATTGGTGTTAACTATTCCTGTAAGTGGTGCAAAGTTTGTTTGTGATTAATGCGGTTGCATCTTTGAAGGGATTAGGTTGTATTCTAATGCAAGAAGGGAAGGTAGTACATATTCTTCAAGGCAATACAAAATTTATGAGAAGAATTATCCCACTCACGACTTAGAGTTGGCAACGGTAGTGTTTGCTCTTAAGATTTGGCGACATTATTTGTTTGGCAATACTTTTGAAGTATTTTCTGATCATAAGAGTTTGAAGTACTTGTTCTCTCAAAAGGATTTGAATATAAGGCAGAGGAGATGGATGTAATTGGTCAACGATTACAACTTTTTATTGCAATATCATCTGAGTAAGGCTAACGTCGTAGCCGATGCATTAAGCAGGAAGCTTAGAAGCATTCTATCCCTTATGATGATTGGAGAGTGGATGATGTATGAAAAATTTGCAAAATGGGGAATCGAGATTTGAGAAGAAGAGCATGGAGTAAGGTTGTGTAACCTACTTACCAAGATGTCATTGAAGAGCAGAATTATTGAACTACAAGAGAAGAAAACAAGGATGCAAGAGTTGGTTAAAGATGAAGAAAAACCAGAATGGACAAAGGAAGAAGACGGAAGCGTAAGATTGAAAGGGAGACTTTGCGTGCCACATGATGAAGACTTGAAGAGAGGAATTCTGGAGGAATCTCATAGATCTAGAGATTCTATTCATCCAGGTGGAACGAAGATGTACAACAACTTGAGAAGATACTTTTGGTGGAGAAGGATAAATATTGACATTGCACAATTCGTGATGAAATTCGAATAGGGGTATAGTCCACCTTTGAGACCCTTGATTTTTGTACAACTTGGTTATATCATAAATTGGTTGGATAACAAAAGTCCGGTAAGAAAAATAGTCATATCCTAGGCCTTAAAAATAAATTGGTGAAAAGTCAACATTTTCAGACTTAGTCAAGTCTGAGGTAAGTCCTGCAACTGTGGGTATTAATAGTAGCTTGAAACATATGTAACCCTTTAAGATAAGGCGTATAATGGGGAGAGAATGAATGGGAAAATGTTATGTGTCGATAACACGAGATATTCACCACTTGTTGGGAAACGTGAAGTGACCTAAGTATTGACGCTAATGAGTGATAACGTGGTATTGTAGGGATATAAGGAGCGTTATTAGGCTATGACCTACCCTACCTATTGACTTTAAACTTGATCATGTCTTGAGGCTGTGACTCCAAGTGTATGATAATTGAATGATTGTACTATTGTTGTGCTAGGATGCATATGATTGATTGAGATACATTGATAATTGTGGGAAGGATGCTTGTGATGGTATCCAGTAGATTGTTCGTGTGTATGGGCGCACGGGCAGCTTCTGAAAGGTATTATCACCGGTGATCCTATTGATTATGAATGTATGTTGAGAGGAATTCCCGTGATGGCTTCCCAAGGATTATCCGTGTAGCGAACAAATAGCTTCCGAAGGTTGTTATCACTGGAATTCCATATGCTTGTGCTGGACAGGGTGCTTGTGATGAAGTTCCCAAGATTATTCATGTGTATGGGCGCACTGATAGCTTCCGAAGAACCTTATCACCGACAATCCCACTGTTGCTGATTCAAGTGAGGTTGGATAGCTACGGATTGGAGATGGATCTTCGTCAGTAAGGATTAACTATCCTTGAGTATCTGATGCTCTAAAAGTTTTGGATTGACTATCCTTGGGTGCTAATGCCCTAGATAAAGTTATGGATTGACCTTCCTTGGGTTTTAATGCCTTAACAGGTTATGGATCGACCTTCCTTGGGTGTAAATGCCCTAATAGGTTATGGATGACCATCCTTAAGCGAGGCCCAGAATGGTTATAAATAGTTGCGAGAATTGAGCCCGGGTAGGTTGCAAGTCCTACGAAACCACGCTATACACGTGGGAGACATGAATACCTGGATGCTTGGATACTTGGGTACGTGGATACCTGGGTACATGGTTTCTTGGATTGACCACGAGGTCTTGGATTGGAATCGAGGTGACTGTAATACAACCTTTAAGTCATTTTTTTCCCAATGTATTTCTTTGACATCATTGTACTTTTTGACAGACCGTTTACATGGTCACCTGAAGTGGAGCATCCTATATGGTAAGGTAATATTTCTTTTAAGTACCGACCATTTATCGTTCTTTTTCTCTATTGATCGGTTAGTTCTGCAATAACATAGACCCTCCTTGTAGGACCTGTTGGATTCTGAATGATCCTTCCCAGTTTGGCAACCATTTGCCATATACAAGAACACTGGTCCCTATTGGTAAAACGGTCTTCCATACCAAGTCTTCTTCTGTAAAGGGCTTGTGCTTCACCTTCTTGTTATAAGTGAAGGGAATCGGGGTATAAACGAACAGATATAAGCAGCGGAATTTAAAATTAATTTTAATCCCCGATTACCTATCCCTGAATCCGTTTGCAATAAGCGTAAAATAAATAATTTCTAATCGGAAGCAATTGATTACCTTTGCCGTGTTCTTCATCCTCTTAGCCGGTTGAATTCCGAAGCATGGGGCTCTCCAAAGAGTGGCACAAGTGTCCCGCCTCTAATGATATCCACATGTAGTATTAACTCAGATCAGTGGATTTTCAGATTCAATTGTATCTCATACAATTAATGAAAATCACTAAGGGAGGTATGGTTTGGATTCTTATGATAGTAGGTTTCCAAAACCTTTTCTGGCAACTCCAAAAATGTCTCATTCTGAAAGGGGCGGCTAGATCCTTTTATAAAGAAAAACTTAGGGTTAATTAAAACCCTAGCATCCTCTTCCTGTTAATTACACTTTGACCCCAAACTTCTAAACAGTTTGGCAATCCTCCATATTCTTTCTAAAAGACCATTTTGAGTTCAATTCTTCTTTTGTGTGTGACCCATTAGGTTCATATCAAAAGCTGGACTGTAGAAATAATTAATTAATCAAATCATTAATTAATTAATTAAAACTAAAACAATTCCAATTTTTCCCCTGTAAAGAAACAGTAACATATATGCAATCATTCCATCACGTCAATCATCATACGAAAACACTCCAATATGCGGTGATTAGCCGGTCACAATCTCCACCAACACCCCGCGATCCACGACCTTTCGGTTAAAAAATTTCCACGTTTAATCATCCCACGTGTACAGCGTGGTTTTGAAGAATTCGCAACCTACCGGGCTCAATTCCCGAAGCTATATTCGTACATTTAAAGATTAGCACCTAAGGAGGCCTACAAAGAGGACGTTTATCCACGTACATTTAGGGATTTAACCCAGGGAGGTCTATCATACAAGACGATTACCCATATCAACCACAAATTCCATCTCAAACGGAAGTATCCCAAACAATAGGAATTCTGGTGATATAATCCTTCGGAAGCTATCCGGGTTCTCATTCACTCGAATAATCCGCTGGAAATCATCACAAGACTCCTTCACAACAATCCGTATGTTCTCCGGTGATAACACCCTTCGAAAGCTGCCCGGGCGCCCATACACCTGGACAATCCTTAGGAAGCCATCACAGGATTCCTTTCCAACATTCATGTATATCATTCATAAATTAACATAACCATCATGCAATCCTCATATCATGTCATAATCAGCATTTAAAATAAGATTTAATCATGTCTTAATATCACCTTATTATATTAATTTAATTTAGAAATGGTCCATCAAACAAAATCCATTAAATACACAAACTCTGGCTGACCGGCGGGCTAACTGGCACACCGGTTGGCAACCGGCAGCCTAGCCAGGGGGTCAACAACTACAGTACAAGATCATATGGTTCACCGGCAGCCCAACCGGTAAACCGATTGGCTACCGGCAGCCTAGGCAGTGTTACCACTCATATTCTAGGTGACCGGTGGGCTAACCGGCACACCGGTAGCCTACCAGACACCTTCTGGGCCCACCGGTTGGCCTGCCGGTTACCCCCTGGGTTCGCCGGTAGGCTAATCGGTACACCGGTTGCCTACCGGTTCGCCCAGAAACCAACAAATTCAATTATTTTTATAACTTTGGAAATTATTTATGTTTAATACATTATTATAATGTTAATTAATGGTAATTGATAATTATTATCATATTAAGCAACTTTAGACATGGATCAACATGTACCATGAAATTTATATCACACGATCAAAATATCACATACATGTTAACAGGAACAGAGATTATTATAGATTAACATCCAGATCATGAATTCCATATTAATGACTTCTGTAATATCATGAGAACCATAAAGAATTAACAACTTACTGATTATGCTCTTTGATCTTAGTGTGTTCTACTGTTTCTTCTTCTTCTTAAACCAGCTACAGCCGTCCCTCTCTCTTTCTCTCTTGATGTGTATGTCCTCTTCCTAACCTCTCTTTTATAGATTTCTTCTCGTCTCTTTTAGCCAATAGGAAACCTTTATATTAATTAGAACTCTTTCTAATCCTAATCCACAAACAATCTCAATCTAATTTAAATTAGAAACAAATCTAATCTAACCTCCA
>JAUPMG010026716.1:0-28888 GCA_031762675.1 Pachysandra terminalis | reverse complement strand
CTTCTCTAGGCATAAACTATCAAACTCTCTCAATTAGAATTTACATTATCATAAGGGATAAGTATAACCCATCTTTGGTAGGCACGACCTATCCACCTATACTAACTAATTTGGAGCACAATCCGTCTTCCTTAGGCATGGCCTATCAAATCCATCTTAATCATCATGTCAATAAGCGCAGTTGCAAAATCAATATTCTTATAATCACAGAAAATAAGAATATTTTGGGATCAATCCTAACAAAACTATGGCCAGTATGTTCTATTAAAATTGATTATAGACATTAAATCCGATTCTTAGCAATACTCATAACTATGCGACCATCACACATAAAGAATAAACCAAGAAATCATATAATTAAACCCATAACCAAAAATGGAAGAATTTACATCAATAACCTAATAAGAGATTATCCACTCTTAAGGTTGATGATAATCCCTATGTTGAGGCGAAATCCATTACCCAGTCGAGCACTTTCTGGTTCTTCTACTGCTCCCCAAAGAAAGCAACCTTCAAAGCCTTCAAAACTCTTAAACTAGATTCCTAATCAATCTATGATCCTCTTTGAGATGAGAGATGAGAGATATTTAATTTCGAGATTTGGATCCTTTAAATAAACATTAAACCTCTAAAACATCTAATCCTAAGAGTACAAGGACAACTCATTCATGATAAACTAGAACACTTCCTTGATTTTCTCCAAATCTGAGAATTCACGGGCTCCCTCTTCTATCGCAAATAGGACATCCAAAAATTTCGTTTGGGCTTTTGTGTCTTCATAAACGTTGTATATCTTCTTTTTAGCTTTCCATATACACTAACATCACCTCAATTAGACTTAAATTGAAGGAGTTATGACCAAAATACTAAAAAATGCTATGTGCTGTATCTGACGGATATCATGTGCTCAATCGCAAATTATTGTGCTCGATCACATATTATTGTGCTAGAGCACACAGTGCAGTTCAGCATTATTTGGGGCTCTTCCTTGGAGTTCTTTATATAGGTTGTTCTTGAAACTTCTTTGGGATCTTCTAACGTATATTGGGCTTGAGTTTTAAGCTTTGATCTTCTCCTCTTTAGGACTTTGAAGCTTGATCCATTTAAGGCTTTATTTAACTCTTCTTATTCCATATTCTCACTAACATCACCAAACTTGCAAAACATAGAAAATGCATTAATTCATCTATTTAAAGCATAACTCAAGGACTAATAAGCATGAGTAATAGGTCTAAAAGTGCAAGTATTAGACACTTATCAACTGCCTCGTTTCTCTGCAGAATTTTTTACCACATTGAAATCCCCAACCACCATCCAAGCAATTCTTGTTTGATCCATATTGTCTTGCCAAAGAAGAACTGGTGTGCACCAAAGAAAGTAACCAAGGTTCTGAACCTATTTGACTAACTAGAATATTTAGAACCCATTTTTCAACAGAAACAACTTCAATATTAATATCTCAGTTCCATAAATCACCAGCTCTATTTGTTGCTTCTGCAAAAAAGAAGTGATCAAATCCAAAAAGCTTCGATGCTCCTCTGTGAAGCCTTACTACCAGCTAAGGTTTCAGATAGAAGCACCAGACGAGGCCTATCTAATTTAATGGTATTCTTTAAATGCCTTTTAGTCGTGGCTTGGCCAATGCCACGACAATTCCACATCAAAATTTTCATTTTTTATGTTTGACCCTAGGCGGGCCAAAAAACTCACCACACAGTGAGGAGCTAGGTATGGATGGGTTAGATACAACTGAAGACTGGTTAGTTTTCCTCTTTTTATCAGAAGTAGGCACCCCATCTTCGATTATGGTACACTCATGGTCAATTGTTATGGTTCGGTCATTCAGTTCAGAGTGCCGAAAAGAAAGGGTGAGATGGTGTGCGACTGTGAGATGAGAGGCTTGGGTTAAATGGTTGGGCTTAGTTGGGCTTTTGATAAAGAAAAAAAAAAGTCAGAGAGGAGAAGGTTTTGGATGGGTTTGAATTTTCTTGGATTTGGCCTTAGAGAAAGCCCAAATCCAGTTGGAGTGGGTGAGCCAGAACAGCTGGGCCCTACGTCAGATTGCACCAACGGGAATCTAGAGGTTTCATTCTGTATACAGCTGTTCTAAAGAGACTCAACTAACACAGTAGGGATCTCAAAAAGAGTTGTCCCTGCATGAGTGCCACGTGGCGGAGTCGAGTCGGTGTCTTCCCAACTAGAGTTATTATTTGACTCAACTAATGGGTTAACACGGGGTGGGTTGGATTTTCTCATCAAGGTCGTGCTAGGGTTGTCACCACGCGGCAGAGACGAGTAAGTGTCTTCCCAACTAGAGTTAGAGTTTGACTGAACCAGTGGGTTAACATGGGGTGGGTTGGGTTTGTTCATCTGGGTCATAATAGGATTGTCACTGGCGAGGGACGCCCCATCGACGCCAAACTGGTTCAAAGAACCTTTGAATCCCAGTGGGTTATGTCTCCTACGACCTTCTATTTTGATAGTGGTGATATATTGTCTTTCACCTCCAATAGAAACATCATTAGTAAGACTCAGGCTAGGGTTAGGGCAAAGGTTCAAGGTTCGTTCAAGAATACCACAAGAGAAACAGATACAAGGAAGATTTTCATATTGGAAATCAACCCATAAACCTATACTAACCTCAGAGTTAAGAAATGTGCCAGAATGAATGGGTTCATCAAACTTGAGTTGTAAACGCACATCAGGAACACAAGCATCATTCTTCTCGCTGGGCAGTTCAGTGTCAGCTACAACTCCAAACGTACTCATGAATTTTTTTTATTAGATTTTTATCATGAAAGAAACGGGGAAGGGACGGCATCTGGATCCAATACCAAAAGGAGGAGAATGAATGAGTTTCCACCTCGAGTTCCTCTTTTATCTCTTCAAAAGTGGTGAGACGATTACCCAAAATCCAAGGTTGGGAGCAGAGGATTTTGGATCTATCACCCAAAACTAACGAGAATATGTTTAGGTCCAAGCTTTCTAACCCCCATAACCTCTACTGCTTTCCAATTCCTATTGATTGAGCTTCGAATCGAGTTAATGTGCATGTCATCATTGAAGATATAACCGACAACCATGAAACTCCATTTTCCCCCAAGTCTAGTAATATCTTCAGAAGAAAGATGAACTGTGGTATTAGGTCTAGGTGAAGGTTATTAAATTTGCTAGTGAGTTGATCCATTGGTAAGGGTTAAGGATGGGGTAAGAGGAGGGAAGGGGGTAGTACCAGCGCAATGACCACTATGCACCACAATGAAGGGGGACCTACAGAGAACTAGTGTGCCATATACAGGATATCTAAGTATGAAGCAAACGGGACGCCCCATCGGAGCCAGACTGATTCAAATAACCTTTGAATCCCAGTGGGTTACGTCTCCTACGACCTTTTATTTTGATATTGGCGATATATTGTCTTTCACCTCCAATAGAAATATCATTAGTAAGACTCATGTTAGGGTTAGGGCAAAGGTTCAAGGTGCGTTCAAGAATACCACAAGAGAAACAAGGAAGATTTTCATATTGGAAATCAACCCATAAACCTGTACTAACTTCAGTGTTAAGAAATGTGCCAGAGTGAATGAGTTCAGCAAACTTGAGTTGTAAACGCACAACAGGAACACAAGCATCATTCTTCTCGCTGGGCAGTTCAGTGTCAGCTACAACTCCAAACGTACTCATGAATTTTTTTATGAGATTTTTATCATGAAAGAAACAAGGAAGGGACGGCAGCTGGATCTGACACCAAAAGGAGGATAATGAATGAGTGTCCACCTCGGATTCCTCTTTTATCTCTTCAAAAGTGGTGAGACGATTAGCCAAAATCCAAGGTTGGATATTAGCAATATCTTGGGAAGAAAGATGAACAGTGGTATTCGGTCTAGGTGAAGGATATTAAATTTGCTAGTGAGTTGATCCATTGGTAAGGGTTAAGGATGGGGTAAGAGGAGGGAAGAGGGTAGTACCAGAACAGTGACCACTATGCACCATAAAGAAGGGGGACCTACAGAGAACTAGTGTGCCATATTGAGGATATCTGAGTATGAAGCAAACAGGACGAGAAAGCTAAGTATATTGAGAGCAGAAAACATAGCAAGATCAAGGAAAAAGCTACCAGGAGAAAAACTCAGATGAAGAGAGACAAGAAAATAGGAGGAAAACCTAACTCGCTTCCATTGGTCTCACAGGCCTCTACAACATCGGTTGGAGGGACTGGATGAAGAGGGATTAATTCATTAAAGAGTCTATAAGAGTTAAAGCAAATTTGGTGAGTGTCATTTCTCATGTCAATCCTTATTGGAGCTACAAGGAGGACATATTCATTGTATGCAAATTGAGGTCCTGGGTTAATAATCCACCATTTCATATTCCTATACTTTAAGGAAGACTACTAGGGACGTTCCATTATAAGATATAACGGTCTTTTAAGTGTTGACAACAAAATGTCCTTACCAATATATACACATTAGTTTCATGCATCTTTATGGTTCTATTTGGTTTTGGTAATGATGGAAATAATCTTTGAGCTCATATGGATTTCCTAATACCAAATACCATAGAATAATGTAAATGAAATTTAAAAAAAAAAAAAAAAACCTTGACAAACTGTTGTAAGCGGAGTTTGTGTGATGCAGGGTCTGGACTCAATGATTGGTAGGAGGGGCAGAGCGTACTCATGGGATCCTGTGAGGTCAAGAGGAGTTTTCGTTGTATAAAGGCATTGGGGTTCCTCACATATCTATTGTTCCTACCCTCGAGAATGAGAGCATATATAGTAGTGGGAAAGTAACAGCCCGTGTTAGTTGCTATGACCACTAGGCATCCAGGATCCTCCTTTAAGTGAAGCTGTTGGGGGCAGGCCTATGTCCCAAGTCTCTAATCCATAGGCTCACAATGTTTACCCGAGATTACCCTCTCTCGGAACCCGGAATTGCAGTTCAAATGCTTCACATGGACGACACGTGGCACGAGATGGACCGTCCATGTGGTTGATACATTCGGGTCATCTACATTAAGCCCCCTTGACTGTGGTGGCGTCAGTAACAAAGCGAGTGACAATGGCGCAGTCAAATTTATTGAAGACACATCAGGGTCTTTATGGCAGGAGCCCCCTGTTGGTAGTTACTGCTCGCACGTCACTCGCGGCAGCTTTGTCGAAGGGGGGATTTGACACGGTTGTCGTTTCGTGAGACGTGACATGCTTTGATGAAGTATTGTTTGGGGATATTTTGTTTCTCTTGAAAGTTCAGCATGCCATTTTGAGTTCCGAGAATCGTCATGACTGCTCTAGGTAGTTGATGCCATAAATGTTGGAAGCCCCTTTTCATGGGCTATATAAACTCCTCCATGGTGGGGTCATCGTTGATTCCATATCCACGTACACCTCTTTAGCAAGCATCTGTTCAATATGTCTAGGAATGTATCCAGGGTGGCGGACTGCTATTACAAGTTTGAGGTAGCCGACAACCTGGAGCCTTTGATATTGCAGAAGCTCATACATATGATGGAGAATTAGAGGCATTGCTAAAGGGCAATTTACCCATAGCTTTTTTTCACTTTCCCTGTCATCCCTTCTCGATCGATTGACTTGGGTGACTGAGTTGAATTCATAAGTTTGCTGAACAAGCTTACTGCTATGACTCCCACTGTAAGTGTTGAGCGGCTTTACATGCTCTTATGTCAACTTGAGGACATCACTAAGGAGTGGGGATTCGAGTGTCCTTAATTGGTAGATGTTTTTTATTCAATCTGTTGCAGATTTGCTGGTGTGTAAGATGCACTAGCTAGGGAGAAATCTGAGGTGGAGGAGGTGTTGGCCTTGCGGAAGCAGAACGCGATCTGGGTGATTCATGAAGACGGAGACGACAGGTTATTTAGATCGCCATCTCAAGTAATTGAGTGAGGTTGCTAACGTGCAGCGATGGCTTGCTGATATGGAATGTTTTTGGACAAAGACGAACATCCGAATAAAGTTCCTAGAATCTTGTCGAGGATGCATCCTAATGGCCTTGAAGGAGGGCAAGGTATGTCTTAAAATTGCTAGCATTCTCTTTGCTCCAATGGGGAGGAATTTTATGGTGAAGCGCTTGTGATCTCCTAGTCTCCCTCCCTTTTTTTTGTGATCATTCCTCGTACCTGTTGTGTACCATTGTATGTATTTATGTTGGTTTATGAAAAGGTGTATTTTGTCTTGGTCTTGGTATTTCCATCGCATCTATATGCTACTGATGCATTCATTGTGCTCCACTTTTTGTTGTATATAACTATGTGATGCTTTGTGCGAAGTGTGTTATCTTTGCTCAGTTACTTTTTCTTCTGCTCATTGCTTGTGTTCATCTAACATTACTCTCCCAGTGCACTACCGCCCTTACACTACTTCTGGGTGTGTTGTGCTACAAGCATTGCGTCGTCATTTTTGAGAGGGGCTCTTGAGCACAGATCGCTTCATAGTCGGTGGCCAGAGAACGTGAGGTAACACTATCTTGGCGTTTATGTCAGTTTTCATGTATACCCGAAGTTGTTCAAAGAGCCATCATTGCCTCCGCTGGTTACTGATAACCAGTCTGAGTGGGGTGAGATAATGATCTTTCTTTAAGAGGTCGCCTACTTCTTAATTTATGCAAATATTCAAGAGCTAGAGTTGGTCATTTTCCACGTGCAGTGCGTCATCCTCCTTAGATTCTTTAATAGTTAATGGCTGCTTGACGCTTTATTGGCATGCTTCGCTAGTTTGGTTGCAGGTTATAACCGTTATACTATGCAACAATGAGAATTGGATGTTGCCCTTGGGCTATGTCCCGCCCATCCCGCATGGTCTACTAACAATGTTAGGCGTACCAAACTTGAATCTCTTTAGGTTGCTGCGGAAGAGAAGGCGTGTCCCTCGCATGAACGCGGAGTGAGCGATATCACTTTTCAATATCAGAATGAGTTGTGCCGCCTTTGTGAGAGTGAGAGGCAATGCTCGAACGCCATGCACTTTTTGGGGGGTAGTGCCAAAGTTATGGATGCTCAGCTGCGTGCATTTGGAGAAAAGATAGAAATTGCGAACGGTTTCTTCCGCTCGCTTGGTGTCGACCTGTGGTTCTTCTTGTAGATTTTTGTTGTGTTGTTTGTTTTTTTTTCATATCCCCCCTTTTTTCTAGGGGTTGGGGGGAAGCCTTTGATCAACTATAACACCTAGTAATTAATGCACACATCTTGTTGTTTAAACATCTGGCTGCTCTTTTTATGATTTTCAATGTAACCGTCTATTTTGGGATTGATTTGCTGCTGTTTTGGAGTGATTGCTGAGTTGTGATAGTGGATTGTTTGTGTAAGTGCTTAATTAAATGCTTTGTAGGTATGTGTGCATCCTTGGGAAGCCACTCAAACTATAACTTTATTAGAGGGGTATTCGTTTGTAGTATGATGTATCTTTGCCTTTTATCTGTGTAGATTGTGGAGTGGAGATGGCTGATGAGAATCCATGGTTACCTGTGGAGCGTTGTCTCTTCAAACTTTGCGAAAGTTGCACGGCTCCGGTTGTATCTATATTGCTCATTTATAGGAGCAATGGGGACCTGCATTCATCCATCTAATGGGTGCAACTGAGTTTGGCAAGGTACTGACTGAAGTTATGTTTCTTGAGATTCTATTAGCTTTTCCTTTTGGTTCACCATATCCGAATGACAAGGGGCCATGGATAGACCTCATTGCTACTATGGGAGAAGTGGCAACAATGAGTTGAGGCATATCGTCGAGACGATTGTTTTGTCTAATCCGATCCCTGGCCAGGGTGGTGCAAGAGCGGAAGTTTCGCGCTATGTGGTTGATTGAAGCATTGTATTTCATATGTTGTAGGTTTGTTTACGACGGTGACAAGATCATACCCATTCGTCGAGATTTGAAGGCTGATGTTACAGCTTGGCGGACAGACCCGTCATATCAGGAAACAGAAGAGTTGGATGCTGAGATAACATGGCTCGTTGAAGGCGCATGGAGGGGGGATGTTGAAATAGTTCATTCTCGTATGCTTCGTAGGATGCATGAGGCATAGGTGGAATATGCGGCGCTTGAGGCTCGCCATCAGATTGTTGGTAGGCGGATAGAGGAATTGCACGACCGTATAGAAGGCATGAAACTCAACATTGCAAAAATGGACCTGAAGATAGACATGGAAAAAGAGTTCTTCTATCCTTTTGATGTCGATGTGATTGTAAATGCTTAATCGGGTGGTTTTTTTCTTGATTCTTGTGCGTGGCAGTTGAGGTCTGGTGGTCCATTGTCCTTGTGTTTTAACTCTTTCCTTTGTGCCTATTTAAACTCTGAGGAAGATGCATCAAAGCAAATTTCTCTGTGTCTACGAGCCCTTGGTGTTCCTGCTACCTGCTGCATATCGTCATGTGTCAGGTGCCAATTTTGGAGAAGATTCATTGGTTGACAAAGGTATCTAGGTTGTCTCTGTCGTGCTCTTATGCATGCTTTTTCATTTCCTCGTCGTCTAGGATTTTTTTTGGATGCGTACTGAGTACTGATTTATAAAGCACCTCGCATGCACGTTTGATCTAGTTTCGCTTCTCTTTTGCCCCCTTTTTTTGGTTGCTTTGTCATGGTTTATTTCAATTATATCTTGGATCTTCTTGGTTGTTTTTGGATATTGGACTCGTCCATTGTTGATGTTGTTGTTGATAGTGATGATCCATGTTGGATGTTGGTTCTAATCCTGCATCTGTTGCACTTTTGCAGAACGAAATAACAATGGCAAGGAAGAAGGGTATTGGTCATAAACAGGACGAAACTAGTATGCACGACCTTAACGTGTTAAGAAACAAGGGATGTCCGACTCTAAAGGTACCTCCTGAGACTATCTAGGGACATAATGCCCTTGTGAATGCCCACTTTTGGACTAATGTTTGGGAGTTGCATATAAGTGACGTTGAACATGCTGATGGGTGGAAACTTCATGTACTGGCATGGAGGGAGATGAATTTGAATATGATATGCGAGATTTCTACCACAAAGAGGGGAAATTCCCCCTTCGAATATCCATTTTGAATCGCACACCGGCCCTTCTGGTGGCTGGAGGGAATGGTATGAAGAGATGTCCGTTGTGCCTCAGTTTCAAAATGTGTTGGAGAAGGATAGTATTGATGGCTCCATGATGCTATTTTTGGATCTCGATATCAAACAGGACACAACAGGTTTGACCTCCTTGGTATCGCAATGGAGTTCGACGTACCATACTTTTATCACTGCTTGGGGCGAGTTTGTACCCTCAGAGGATGCAAGTTATCTGACGAGGCTCAACATAATCGAAGATGATGACATTGATAAGATAGTCCTTACAACGGAAGAAAAGGCGATTGAAAATGTGCTGCGATAGGATCTGATTGCTTCCAGGAACAAGTCGACATTTAGGAAGTCAAGTGCTAAAGATGCAAAATTGAAGCGGTTCAATTTATATGGTTGGATATGTTATTTTTATGCAGAGGTGGAACCACTTTCGAAGGGAGTGACTGAGGAGGATCATCGCGCGTAAAGTCAGTGCTGGGGCGAATAGCAAGCATCGCCTAGAGGGGAGCTCCTTTGCATTGGCTCCCTTATTTTTGGGGAATCTGTATACGTGCTCGGATATCATATATGAGGTTTGTGCACATCTATGGGTCGATATGATATCGAGACATTGGTGTCAGTTCCCCTCTTGCAGATGTTCTTATATAAGTGTTTCAAGGCATATGCACTTGAGCCTCGGATCTTTCCTGCATTTTGGGAAGGCGAATTGAGGCTTTCAGATGGTACAATGAGCTAGAAGAAGACGTGCAATCACTATCCCCAAGTGTGGAGGTGGGATACTGCACGCTTAGGTACTAGTGCTTCGGGCCTCATTGATGTCTTAATATTGAGAATGCCTTTGGCTTTCGTCCTTATATAAGTACCATCCTTGGCATTGAGGTGGTCCTTACGTCTAATCAGCTTGTCACTGTGGAGGAATTTGTGTGTAATAAGGAAGGTATGAATAGGTCTTTGAGAACACAATTTCTGACTGTGACGTAGTCATTTCTTCCTACTTTAATTGGTGAGAAGTCTCGTCCAGCACTTTATAATCCCCATAGGTTCGCTCGACAATTTGGGTATGACTAGGGCGTGCCCTATCAGCATGGATGGGATGACCCGCCATCTGGGTTTGCTGTTTTTCTATGACAATCTCAGGCCGAGGTGTGGCCAAAGGCGGAGCACTTCACTCTCTTGTCTGTTGGTCGTGTGGCAGAGTGCCATCCTAGCTTTGTTAATTACTGGGTAGCCTGCTTGCAAACACTTGATGATTTTGTTTATAGTGATCCAGAACTTGTTGCGGCGCATATTATAAAGAAGACATCTAGTGGTTCTCTTGGTTTGAAAGTATTGAGGGATCCGTGCAAGGGTTTCGTGTGGTTATCTCGAAGACAAACTTCCATAGTAGGCGCAGAGAGGAAGGGAGGCGGGTCCACTTTGGGTTCCAAATTCAAAAAGGTATGATTGCACTTTTAATTTGTCGTAGTAGATTTGTTCTGTCTTTTCTCTCTCCTTTCCTTGTTGTCACCTGACATGTGTATATATATGTGTGATGTTGTAGTTCTTTATAGGGGAGAGATGTGGCTCTGGCAGGGACCTCAACAACCTTGCCTTCAGTTATGGAGAGTTTTGACCGATTCCTCTGGATGCCTTGGCAGAAGTGATCAGCCCTCCTGCAGTGGTAGAGGCTTGGGTAGTGAGTATGCTAGAAGATTGGAACAGTGGGGGGCAGCCTGTGAGGGAAAAGTCTTCTGCTTTCCACAGTGTCGTGGACGTAGAGTCCAGCTATGGGGAGGAGTATTCAGATTATGGTTCTAAAGAGGGACTCCAGGAGGAACAAATCTAGAGCAATGCCACGGTGAGTTTGAGGAGTCAAGCGTCGGGTCATTCTGATCCCAATGGCGTTACCTTTGAATGCTAGCCTGCGCTAACCATTCCAAGGGGTGAAGCAGGTGGGGATCGGTCGGAAGGACAACCTTAATCCGGTGGAAGTGGCGGGTAACTGGGCTGTTCGGCCAAGTTTGGGGATGCAAAAGGCGTCGCAGCTTCTAAAACCTTAGGTGAGGGGACAACAGGTAGTCCGATCGCATGCTCAGCCAGGGATGGTGCTGGTTCGATGGATATTCAGGTGCAAGTGACAGTCCCCGGGTCTGTGCGCAAAGCCGTTGTACTGCCCCTAGATAAGGTTAATGTTCGGGACCATCGGGTGTCAGTGGTGACTTCTGTATTATGGATCGTATAATTGGCAAGTATGGAGATATCACGGCATCTATGGGCTATCAGTTGCCGGGAATTCAGACCGCTCTTTACGAGGAGATGGCGTCGTTGGTCGACTTGTTGATGTCAAAGACCCTCTCTACACTCTCATCGAACTATGTAGAGATTCTTAGAAAGGTTATTATAGACTTGCAGGTGACATAATTCGTACGTCGTGGTTGATCGAAAGGATTGAAGTTGTGCAGTCGGTGTATAGGCGATTCACTATTAGAGAACAAACGGCTTCCCTTAGGAGGGATATATCGGAGTTGGAGTTAAAATTGGTGGTGATGAAGAGTGATCTTGCCCATTTAGAAGAAATGGAGGCGGAGGCACGGGAACATCCAGAGTCGTTCGATACAAAGGCGGTGTTGGGTACCATCCTGCTGTAGTTTGTCTAAGGCCGTGTTTGATCTTTTCCTCTATTTTTTTGGTGGCGAGTAGAGGCGCTCGCGTGTTGTAATCATTATCCTTGTATTGTATTATCAATAGGTATTAGAAATGCTTTTCATTGTCTAACTTCTCATTGATAATCCTTCCAAGAGGCGATAAGAAACAAAACAAGGGAAATATTTTTGGGATGACAAGTGTAGAACATTTAGGCCTCTTCACAAGTAATACTGCATAAGTCATTTGCCATTAATCGGGTCGAACAAATTTTCGCCTTCCATGGTTTCTCAGCGATAGTAGCATGTGGCTTGTGTTTCTCTAACCATGTATGGTTCTTCCCATTTGGGCGTAAACTTTGGAGCCGAGAGGCTTTTACTTACGTGTATCGCTTTCCTCAGGACGAGGTCATCCTCAGAGAAGGTCCTTGGCTAGACCATCTTGTTATATGCTCGGGTGATCCGTATTTGTCTTTGATTCTACTTCACTTGACTTCGTTTCTAGTGTTTCAAGGTCGACTGATCTCCCAACGAGCCATGTTGGTCATCCCACTCTATGAATGGGTTGATAAAATTCTCTCTATTGGGATGGAGAGTTTGACTGGTAACACAACCTTTGTTCCATATACCAGGTTGAAAGGCGTATGTCTCGTGGGATTCCAGGCAGATGTTTAGTATCCCCATAACGCCAGAGGTACAAAATCGCATCATTTAGCATGTTCATCGTAAACCATCTTCCTTAGGACCTTGAGGAGTGACATGTTCGTTATTTCATCCTATCCACTTCCTTTCAGGTAATTGGGCGTGGACTTCACATGTTTGACATGGTAGGTGCACAACAAATAGCGTACATATCAGTTAAGGAAGGGCATGCCATTGTTTGAAAAGATACGGCTTGGTATTCCAAATCGGCATATGATGTTCTCCTTTATGAAATGGTTCAGTGCTTGTCCAGTTTCTTTCTTCAATGATATGGCCTTGACCCACTTGGTGAAGTATTCAGTGGCTACCAGTATCCATTGGTGTCCTTTCGAGGGTGGATGGATGGGTCCGATCAGATCAAGGCCCCACATATGGAAAGGCCGGGGAGTCTTAACTTATCGTAGCAGACTAACTGGGGCATGTACAAGGTCGCCTCGTACTTGGCATGTGTGGAAATGCTTGATGCGAACCGAGGCGTCCTTTTCCATGGTTGGCCAATAATACCTAATGCTTAATAGTTGAGGAAAGAATTTGCTTTTCCTTTGGGGTTTGCCACATTCGCCTGCATGTACTTCTTTCAAATTGCTTTTTGCTTGCCCCAGGCCAAGGCACCTGAGGTCCTGTCCCCTAAGCCTAGGCGGAATAACTCTCATTCCCTGAGATGGTATCAGACGACTTTCTTTCTAAGCCTCATCCTTGCGATCTTATCCCATGTCGTATGGCCATGGATTAAGTATTATGTGTATGGGGTTCTCCAGTTGTTGGCATCATCAATGATGTTACATTCTCCTTTCGTGGGTGAGTTATGGCAGTTTGGAAAATTTCTTTGCATCTCGACAGCGTTTTTGGACATGGAGGACCAGTAATAGCCCTGGCGTTGTAACCTTCGATACAGACTGATGGTCGCCCCTGATGCTGTTGCACATGTCTACTCATGTACTTGTGTAAGCCTATGCTAAGCTTCTTTTGCGGACAAACATTTGGATAGGATGCCATCAGTCCCCTTGTGATAGAGTAGTTCTTTCTGATTGCGAAAGGACCAAATTTCCTTCAAGTACTAAGGTGCTTCAAGTTTTTCCTTGATATCTTTTATCCAAGTGTCCTCCTTGAGTCCTATTGTTGCCTCGATCTTTCAGTCGAATGGTAGCAACCTTCTTTCGATTTGGACAGTAGCTTCAGGGTCTTGCATGGGTATGTAGGATCCAATTGATGCTAAGGCGTCTGCATGTCGGTTTCCTACCTTGCCATGTGATTGAAGGTGCACTGATGAAAAGATTATAGAAGGCGTGCCAATGTTCAATATACAAATAAGTGTATATCCTTTAACACAAATTCCCCTCAGATCTGCTTGACGACGAGGTTTGAATCTCCCACAATTTTTAGATTTTGAATCCCATAGTCTTGGCTATGGTTATACCTAGCAGGAAGGCCTCATATTCTGTGTCGTTGTTGGTTCAAGGAAAATCTAGCTTGTAGGCAAAGGAGTGAGATGAACCATCCGGGGGCGATGAGAACTATTTCCGCCCCTTCAATGACAACGAGGGAAGAGCCGTCAAAGCTTAGTGTTCAGGTGCCTTCTATGTCCCATACTTAGTTGACTTCGAATTCTTCCAAGCTCTCACTATCAAGAAATTTGGCTAAAAGGTCTGCCAGGGCTTGGTTTTTTACCGCTTTCATGGGTGCGCAGGATATCTCAAATTCTGATTTACATAGCAGCCACTTTGCAATCCTTCCAGGTAGGAGCGGTCACATAATTAGTTATTTGATTGGATCTTCTTTTGTCAGATAATATACTGGTCGCTCAATCTTGTGATCTATTTCCTGAGTCAACAGTGTTGTGACGGATGTCTCGGAATGGGCCAAGTATAGTATCAAGGGTCTGCCCCTGATCCGCACAAACATGGTGTGTGTTGATACTATGAGACACTTGATCTTCTAATGGGTTGAATCGCATTCTTCCGCCCACAGAAGGGTACCCTTGAGAAATTAATTCTGCTAGGGCGGGCATGAATTTTCTGATGTAGGATAGCCTGCCCATATGAACATGCAGTTCTTATAAGTTCTTGGGTGGCGACATATCCAGCAAGGCTTTGGATTTGTCCGAATCGACATCTATCCTTTGGTAGTGAACTGGGAATCCCAGGAACTTTCCGGACGTGACACCGAAGGTGCACTTGAGTGGGTTCATGCACATCTTGTATTTGCGACAATGCTCTAGAACGCTCCTCAAGACATCGAGGTGATCGAAACGGTGCACTACTTTTACTACAAGATCATCCACATAGTTTCCACTTTGTGATGCATCATCTCATAGAAGATGGTGGTCATGGCATGTTGATAGGTGGCTCCTGGGTTTTTGAGCCCAAAGGACATGACCATATAATAAAAGTTACCAAAAGGCGTCCTGAAGGCAGTTTTTTGGCATCTTCCTTAGATATTTTTATCTGATTGTATCCGTTGAACCTGCCCATGAAGAAAAACATCTCGTGACCAGTTGTCGTATCAACCAACAGGTTCATGTTGGGAAGGGGGAATTTTTCTTTCGGGCCTGCCTTATTGAGGTCGTGGAAGTCTATGCAACATCTTATTTGATCGTTCTTCGTTTTCACTGGTACCACATTAGCCAACCAAATCGTGTGCTGGATTGGATTGACGAAACCTGCTTGTAGCAACTTCTCCATTTCTGTCTTAATTTGCTCCTCTATCTCTGGTCTATATACTCGCGCAGCTTGTTTTATTGGTTTTTGTCCCCTAAGCAAGGTCTAGCTGGTGGGTGACCAGTATGGGGTCTAGACCAGGTATTTGGCCGTCGTGCTAGGCAAAACAATCCTCAAATTCTAATAGTAGTCGTGTTAGGGCTTGTCTTTCATCATGGTTAAGGTTCTTGCTCACATTAATTGGCTTCTTTTTTCCTTCTACGGCTCCTTGAGCCAAATCAATCTTCTCCGATTCTTCTACCACTGCTTTCATGCCCCCTGTAGGTACGCAGGGGTTTCTTCATGTGGCGGCACGAGCGGACTGTCTCATTGATTCATAGCATTGAGGCATCGGAACCAAAGGATGGGGATCCTCCATCGCTGGAGGTCCTGTGCACCATCATAATCAAGAAACTATCCTTCCATCTGGAAGTCAGACTCTCACACAAACGGGTCGATTGCCTCTAGTTATTTTATTCTTCCGAGAGAGTGTGTAAGGTTTGACCATGTCATTCACTTGCAGGTCCCACGCGAGTAGTAGTACAGCTTGTGGGAGTTGCACCAAAGTTTCTTCGTCGTATGCTAGCTCATCATAGAAAACGACGTCTACATGTATGTTTCGGCTCGTGAAAAGGGCTCCCTTGTTACTGGTACCCTGAGTTGTCGCCCATTGAGAACTGCCTTGATATATTGATGTTATGTCAACGGTACTGCTTCGAACTTTTGGAACCAATTTCGTATCTAAAGTAAGTGGTAATTGGTGTCAGGGTCGATGACATGGACCCGTCTTGGTGCCCTAAATGGACCGATGTTGAGATCGATTGTGCAGTACCCAAAGGTGTTGTAGATGACACCTTCAAATCCGGTCACTGATATTGATTAGCAGGTGATGCACCCGGAGGGGTATCTGATGGTGCGCATGGTTTCTAATGGGATGATGTTAATCCTCGAGCTTGGGTCGTAGAGGGCTCTCTTTAATTTGACGTCGTTGACCTTAGCGGCGACATATAGAGGGTGGTTGTAGTCATGATACGGATATTCCATATTGGCCTCTATGAAGATGATAGCTGCAAGGGTGTCTTTAAATGATCTTTGAGTGGTTGTGGTGGCCTCGAAGCATTGCTCTCCATAGTCCTCTGCCACGTCCATCAAGGCCCTAGTGGCAGCACGACGAGCAGGTAGTGAGAATCCCAACTTTTCAAAGCAATTGCGAAACTTTGGGTGGTTAACCAACATGTTAACCATGGAGGGGGTGAGGAACGATTCTCCGATTAGGGTGCCTCTTGGGTAGGGCTTTCCATGAAGTATGGTGATTCTTCTTCTAGAGTAAGGAGTGCCTTCAAAGAAATCATGTTCACATGCTCTTTTCATGGTCAGCGGGGTAATGGATCCTCGTGCATCAGTCCTACGGGGCGAGGCTCGTCCAGCTGCAATTCGCCCTTCTCTAGTTTCTCTTTGAAGATGTGCCTCAAGGTGTACTAATCCCGAGTGCGGTGTGTAGTGACACGGTGGAACTTGCTGTAGATCGCTGCTCTCTTTTGGTCTTCTGTGGGTAGCGTATACATGTAGGGTAACCTTATGACTCCATCTTGGAGCCATTTTTCTACTATCACTTCGACTTCCTCTATCGTGCATAGAAAGGGTGGAAAGCGGCGAAGAATCTAACCGGGGGTTCCTCGATTGCCCCTCGTTTCGTCGTGTTGGAGAACTTTCAAAGGCGGTCATCATTGTTCTCTTCTCTCTTCTAGACATTCTATTGGATATCACCATAGATATGCTGGTCTTTCTGGCTGACTCCAGCAACTTGGTGAATGTTACAATTCCGATGTTCTCTAGCACAACTCTATAAGATCTTCCATTCTGCCTATGCATAGTTGCACCAATTTTTCCTCCGCTATGCGTTCGTGGGACTCCAGTGTCTTGTCACAAAATCTCTTGACTTAGGTGACCAACCCTTCGTCATTCCACTGGTAAGTCCTGCTAAGATCGAAAAATGTAATATGTTCTTCAACGTCGAAGAACTTTTGCATGAAGCAAGTAATCATCTCATCCCAGTTGTGTATCGATCCAGGTTGGAGGTTGTTGTACCAAGAGTACGCACGGTCTGTGAATGATTTGGAGAATTCGAGTAGACACAAAAATTTATTGGTTGCATGGACGCCAAGGGCATCAACGAATCGGTTTATATGTTCTTTGGCGTTGCCGATATGCCCATTATATTTAGGATATGATGAACTGACATATCCGACTGGGAAAGTGTGCTTGAGAAGTTCAGCCAGATATGGAGGGTAGGCATTCATGTCAGAACCAACGGTTACAACAAAGTAGGCTCGCTACTTCTCTAACATGGCATGGACGTCTTCCAAGGTGACGTATGCCAAAGGCGTATTGTTTGCCTCTGTAACAGAAGTGGGAGGCACCTAAGTTGCCTCGAGTGTGGGTCGCCACACTTTAGCTTCGTTGTTGGGATGAGACATGACCTGGGAGCACTGCGTCATTTCCTTGAGCAGCAATGCAGGGTCGCAAAGTAAGCATTCCAGTTAATGGGATCATCCTGGTTACCCTCGCCCCTTACTATCTACGGGATTGAGGAGTCGCCTTGGCTTTCGGATTGTGTGTCTGGGGCGATAGCGGGTGGCGGATCCTGCTTATTCTGGCCGGTTGTCTTCCTTCGACCTCCTGCCATCTAAAGAGCTCCCCAACAAAGTCGCCAATAATGTAAGCGGGGTTTGTGTGATGCAAGGTCGGGACTCAATGATTGGTAGGAGGGGCAGAGCGTACTTAAGGAATCCTGGGAGGATGAGAGGGGTTTTCGTTGTATAGAGGCGTTGGGCTTCCTCACGTATCTATTGTTCCTACCTTCAAGAATGAGGGTATATATAGTACTGGGAAAGTAACGATCCGTTATGATTACGTTAGCTGTTAGGAAGGCTAGGCGTCCAGAATCCTCCTTTGAGTAAGGTTGTTGGGGCGGGTCCTGAGCAGCAAGCCTTTGTCCCAGGCCTCCAACCCACAGGTCCACAATGTTTCTCCGAGAATTCCCTCTCGCAAGACCAAGAATTACCGTTCAAATGCTTCGCATGGATGACACATACCATGAGGTGGACCGTCCATGTAGCCGGTCCATTTGGGTCATCTATAGGTGTTATGGTGTTCTTTTATATAACAGGCTCCTCCAAAAAAGGCTCCACATTTAGAGGGAAAACAAAATAAGGCAAAATTTCACATAACCATAAGCCTGTCTACTTTTATGTAATAAACAATTTGAGAGTACTTGACAGTGTTCTTTTATATTTTTGAGATTAAAACCTATGAAGATTCTTTGACGTGCGGATTTTCTTTTCAAGGCAGATCTCTTCTCTCCTTCAATATAACGAGTTTTCATATGATTCTCAATCCAATTAAATGGACAGCGACCTTCCAATATATCTTAAACATTTTATGGCAAATGGATATGTCTACATCAAGTTTTGAGACTTGGAAATCTCTTTGGTAGTGACACTCTCCTTATCCTTTGCGTTAGGTTTACGAACCTAAATCCATATGGCTACAAAGTGTTATCACAAAAGAAAAGGAAAATAGAATAAAATTAGAATAAATGAGGGCCTAGAAGTGAAGAAGAAGGTGTTGAAATACATTGAGAGGAAGTTGTTGGAATTTAAAAAAAGGATTACTTGGAAGTGTAAGATTCTTCAAGTGATCTTCGTTCCTTCACAGGCTATAAATTACACTTCCAAAAGCTTCAATGAATGCTTAAAAGTGTTAGGTGAATTTTGGCAGAGTTTTGTTTTAGCCCAGAGAGGCTTTAAATAAAGCATGAGAATTGTTATCCTTAAACTTGAGAATTCTTCTTCTATAACAGGCAAACCCAATGGTAAAAAGATGAGGATAATTGAATTAAATTACATGATAGCGAAATTTCCTCTAATTCTCAAATAAAGCCTAGGATAAAGCCAAGTCTCAGATAAAAAGGATCCGGATCCTCTTTAGAATTAGGGGTGCAACTTGGGTTGGGCTAACCCAAACCCAACCCCACCCAACCTGACTTTGGGTCAGTTTGGGTTGGGTTTTATAATAGTTTGGATCGGCTTTGGGTTAAAAAAATGTAACCCGGTTTAAATCAGTTTGGTTTTGGATTAGGACTTCGGGTAACCCGACCAAACCCGAAACCCAAACCGAACTAACCCAATATTTAAACTATATAATTATAGGATGTAAAGAAACTCCTTTAAATTTATGCTATTTTTAAATAGGTCCTTGGTGAAAAGGGCAAGGGTCTAATTCAAAAATCATTCTCACCCAAGTTAGGGTTTTGCATCTTCAAGCTTCTAATACTCGAGTCTCAATCCGACGGCAACAGATCGTCTGCATATTCTATTGGAGGTACTAGGTATGTCGTTCTCTCTCTCTCTCTCTCTCTCTCTCTCTCTCTCTCTCTTCAACCGAGCGGGCTCGAATCGTCTGTAGACTCTATACCAGTCTTCGCCTATTGGAAGTATAGCCATGGTCTTTTTCTGCTAGTTCAAAATTTAAATCCATAGAAAAAACTTTATAGTAACCAAAACAACCTGAAATTGCAGTTTGGGTTGGATTGGATTTTTCAAAAAAATTTCGGTTTAGTGCTTGGATTTCAGAGTTTGGGTTGACCTCCAAGGTGGTTGGTTTGGGATTGAGTTGTGATCAACTCGATCCGAACCGACCCAAGTTGCACCCCTTTAGTTGATTTGAAACCCCTTAGAATGTGAGACGTGGGATAAAGTGTCTAATTATAATGAGTTTAAAATTTTCAAACACAAATATCGAGGAGGAGAAAAATACTTTATCATTAATGATGGTGGGACACTTTATCTTATCCCACATGTCACATTCTAATTGGTTTCCAATCAACTAACAAGTGATTCTAGCCGGAGAAGATCCGGTTCCAGATAAAAAAAAGATAAAAAATGTCTTTAAAAAAAAAAAATTCATTTTAGTTGAAAATTCAGGACACATAAATTGGTGAAACGCACCAAAACTAGAACTCTAATTTAGAGCACCCAATTGTCCATGTGTACTTTTCCCATAACCCGTTTCCTTACACCAAGTTCCCTTAAATTTGCCATATGGCAAAAAATCCCCTAAAACTAATATCGTTTTTGTATACTAAAAAAAAATATTAGAAATTTTTTTCTTTTTGGTGGGCCCGTGCTTATTGGTCGCCAAACCACTCCCCATAGGAGGGACGCGGAAGGACCCTCCTTTTCAGGAGTAAAGGTAAAGGCAAGAGAATCAATCCCAGGCCTTGGGTACGACAACCCAAGGCCATACCGCTAGGCCGAAAGTTCGATATCTGACAAAATCCAATATACGTAGTAACCAGGCTTCTTAAGAGTACTATTCTTCAAGCAGCCCATTTTGATTGACCATGTTACCTTTTCACCTCGAAAAAAAAAAACCCATGCCTTACCAAGTAACTAAACCTGTTGAGAGTTGAGCCATACCACAAACACTTGCCTGTGATTACTTCGGTAGATGAAAGTGCAGAAGAGAACCTAACATCTTGTCAGCCCTACCATGGGCTGACTCGGACGGGTCGGTCACTTCTCCAAAAGCTCCTCTTTCTTTCTCCAGTATTTTGCCCTATGATAGTCAAAACAAACTTCTTTTTTCGTAGCGCAATGACTGCAAGCAGCTTACCATTACACGGGGCACACACTGCTAGTCACAGGTGAGGAACAACTTTCCCCACGAGTCACCAGTTGCACTAAGCTGTCGATACGATGCCTCCAAGTGAAGTATTTATAGGTCGTAACTGTTTGCCCACCTGATGATAGCACTCCCCCATCATGAAAATCTATGAAATTCTTCCATTTTCGGAGGATATGCTAGCTACCTATTAATTATGTAATTAATAAAGGAACCAACAATGTAATAGAAGCAATTATTCTTTTTTTCTTCTCTCCCACTACTAAATTCTCGAAATAAGTGGGCAGAGTACACAAGTCTGCGGCAAATCTGGTAAAAGGTAAGAATAAAAATAAAAGAAACCCATACATCTGTTGAAAGCAATCACAGAGAAGAAAAGGTGCAACAAAATCTCAACTTAAAAAATTCTGAACATATCCTAACTATTATTGGGTGTGCTTCAGCATCTTCCAATCTCAATCCTGCTCATCCTAGAAAGAAGAAAAAATTCTTAACATTAGTTGCTTAACCCCATTGGATGTTCTCAAAGTTTTGTCAAGACCATGAAGAATCAAAATGTAAAAAATAAGCATGAAACTGCAGATAACATTACATATAGTAGCATATCAAAGGTCATGGCTACTATAAATTGAATATGAAATGGATGCTAGGGCAGTACAACTCAATCTGCCACACCTGAGAAATTTCTTTGGTCAAAGAGACACCATCCATTGTATGCCAACTTATATGCATTATATGTTTTCCACTGTTCCTATCAAGGTTTTAGTTACCAATAGATCATTCATATTGCCAATCTCTTGGTACTTACAAAGTTGGGATGCATCTTTCGTTAGGTGACGTTGAGATATATGGTTGCTTTTCAAGGAACATGAGGGTTTTGAGATATATGGGTTTCAGGCAAAGGTCATAATCAACTATTTCATACTAATAAAGTAGGTGAAGTCAAAATATATCCTCGCCTTTTAAGAAAATGGGGGCTTGGGCTTGGGGTTGTACGATTTCAGGCACAGATAATTTTCTGTTCTTCGGTATTCATAAAACAAACATAATAATTATTATACACAGCCAATAAGTTGGGATGTATCTATCAATAGATGAAGAAAAGACAAATTATTGCTTTACAGGAAACCTAAAGGTTTCGGATACGAGTTTCACGCAGCTTTACAGGAAACCTAAAGGTTTCGGGTACGAGTTTCACGCAAGGTTCATACTCCACACTTCCACTAAATAAGCCACTATAAATGGGATTAATACATTCGTATTGACCAAGGTACAAAAATAGATAACTTGCCATTTTCCAGGAAACTTAAATCAAATCTGTCTTGACTTCAGTTACATTTTCCAGGAAACAACTTAAATCAAATCTGTCTTGACTTCAGTTACTTTTCTGTATGAATGATGACCATTCAGTCCATCCCTAAGAAAATAGTCAACAGAAATGAAAAATCTAGCAGAATTTCCACTGCAAGAGTTGGAACAGTCAAAAAATAAAATAAAAAATACGGTAACTTGCAATCACCTGACTTGGGATCTATAACTTCTACCGCCAAAACATGGATCACTCCATCGAGCTGGTTTGGAATTTAATCACCTTTCCTAGGTAGTTAAAAATGGACAAGTAGTAAACTAGGAAATTAGATAGTCACCTGGATAAAAGTCGTTCACTCCCCTAGGGAGAAAAATTTCCTTTTTCCAAGTGCTAGCCTCCTCCACTTTCTTGATCATCGGATCCCAGAATTGGAGGGATCTAGCGTTCCCCTACAAAGGATGACCTAGATACCTAAGGGGCCACTCTCTCAACCCTTACCAGAGTACCTACACAAATTGCGTTAGGTTTTCCTCACCAAAACACCTGATGCTGTACTATGTTCAAGGTTCACTTTCAATCCCAATACCATCTCAAAGCATCTAAGAATACATCTAGCCTAAAAACCTTACTCCTACAACGCCTCGAGGAACAAGATCTTATCATTCCACAAATTGGAAGTGAGACACTGGTATCCTATCAACTCCTACACAATCTATTTATCAATCCCCTCTCTTCTTCCACATGAAGGAAAATACTTAGGACATCACTCACTAGCAAGAAGAGGAAGGGAGAAAGTGGATCCTCTCGTTGAAGGCCTCATGATGATGGGAAATGACCTCTAATAGTCCCGCTAATCAGAAAAATAAACTTTTGCCACATACCCCTTGACCTCTAATAGCCCCACTAATCAGAAATTAAAAATAAAGTTTTGCCACATACCCCTTGATCCATCTCATTCCCAAGCCCTTTAGACTTGAGAACTGCATCTAAGAACTTCCAAACAATCTTTTCATATGCCTTTTCCAAACCAATCTTGCATATTAACTTCCTCTCTTGAACTCACCCTATCCACCATACACTCACTGGCTATAAGGAAACTATACAATTTGGGGTTTTTAATAAAAATATTTTGATGATGGGAAATCATAGATACAATCTTTTATTCTTGATGCTAATGTTTTTACAATGATTTTATACAGGCTCGTAGTGAGACCGATTGGACAAAATCCCTTGTGTCTATGGTCCCAACTTTTTTAGGGATGAGAACAGGAATGTTGTGTTGGTTACTTTATTTATGATTCCGTTAGGTTGAAACTCCTTTGTAACCTACATCAAATCCGTTTTAATCACCTCCTAATAATCCTGAAAGAAAGCTATGGTGAAACCATCAAGGTCTACTGCCTTATCTCTATCTAGATCCTAAACAGCTCCTTTTTACTTCCTCTTCCTTGAATGCTCTTTCCAGCCACTTGCTTTAACCACTCTAATCTCTATGACCCCTCAAATTATGAAGGTGGAATTTTAGATTCTGTCCATGACGGTAACATCCAAAGTACAAGGAAGTGAGAACCTATTTAACTCCATTATTAATGACCACCACATCCACATTGACTGCCAAGCTTGAGATATGAAAAGGAGGCGACAAAATATTACTTCGGATTTCATCCATAATGTATGAAAAATAGGCACAATTCACAATTTTGCTAAGAAGCAAGTCATGAACATAGCAAGTCTCCAAATGTGTCTATGATATTTTGAATTGATAACAAGTTCCTGTTCGTGAACAATATGGGGCAGTTAGCCACATAGTTTAAAGGATCGGTTTCGGATCGGGGATCGTCCAAGTCTGAAATCGAGTTGGATCGCCAATCCAACTCTGTATCGGACGATCTGAACCGATCCCAAAAAAAAAACCAATTTAAACCCCAAACCCCTAAGTTCTTTTGTCTTGAACCCCAACACTCTCTCTCTCTCTCTCTCTCTCTCTCTCTCTCTCTCAACCTTGATCTAAGGCAGAAACTTTTTTTGAGTCTTTTTTTGGATTGAAAGCAGGAGAGAGCGGGCCCCTTTTTTTTCTTTTTTTTTAAGATGTGGGCCGGATGATCCAGTTTGGATCGTCTGGTCCGAATCGCCGATTCGGCGACGGATCGACCTATCCGTTACAGACTCGGTCTGAGTCAGTGTTATTTCAAATTTTTTTGGGGATCGGCCGATCCTTTACACTATGGTTAGCCATGCTTTAAGGTATCAAGTGAGAAACTTTCCAGTTTATATCTTGAACTTTGGCTTCAGAAAAAGAGGCAGAAAGCAACCTAATGCTCTAAAACAATGTCAGACCCAATATATACATCTAAAAAGGACATTTGCATAGAAGAACAGTTTCTACTGGAAAGTGGAAAATTTTTACTTAGGATTAGGACCATCCCATAGGGCCCTGCTTGAATAGTGGGATTAAGTGGGAAAGGAAAAGAAAACATCAATTAATGTGAGATTGACTATATGGTCCACCCAAATATGTTCAAAAATATGGAACGGTTAAGATCTAAACATGGGCCCATCAACTAATGTGTAAAGAATAAAGCCCTAAGAAAAGAAAAAAAAAAGTGTTGTTGCTCCGTTATAGATTTACCTTCATGTTTCTTTTCCCGCTATCCAAACATCACAAAGGAATCAAGACACTCCCATATATCAAGTTAACTACTTCCACTTTCTTTCTCACCAAAACTAGTCCCAAAATTATGGAATTGAAGTAGAACCATATTGTCTGAGTATCAGTGACAATTAATAAGTTTGTTTCAAAGCAAATCATACACAAAGCAGGTTCCTAGATGCATTACTATGATGTTTGAAACAATAGCAAGTGTTGTAAGATAACAAGATAGACTAGTTAGCCAATGGTGGGGTATAAGAGAACCACTTTTGATCTTTTGTTTAGGTTTTCAGAAAGAGAAACGCACTACTCTTGACCAATGTCACCTAGGGGTGTTGTACAACGTGTCAGGCCGGGCCGACACAGCAAAATAAGAGCCGTTCCCGCCAGGTACGCAGGCCAGCATTGCCGTGCCAAATCTCTTGGACACCCAGGCACGTCACGTTGGCACAAAGCACGGATAGGTCGGGCCTGGTCGTGCTTTGGCCTGCATTGGGCAAGCCAAACCGAGCTGGGCAGGCAAGCGGGCGGCCCGGCCCGTTGTACTGTAGTGACCTGCACCCTTAATTATATTTAGAATGATTTAATTATAATTATTAATGAATTATATGGGATTATAATAGCTCTATAGTTAATTAACTAAATTTGGTATCTATTTGTAATGATAATTGGATAATAAGGATATTATGTTATTATGATAAGAGTTGGATTGCTATTGTAATTAAGATTTTCTGGGTCTGGGCCTTGGGCTAGACTTATTGAATATTTAATCTAGGGCTCTAATCGAATGGGTCCATGTAGCAACCTTGGGGTATTTTGGTCCTTCAGCTTTTAAATTTGAAATTGATTTAGATTGGGATGGAAGAGATAGGGCTGTAAGTTTGGCCCAACCCGCCCGACCCAACCCTAATAACAGCCCGAACTCAGTTTTTTATTTGGGTTTGGGTTCAGTTCAGGCTCCAATCTGAGCCCGAACTTCAGTTCGGACTAGGTTCGGGCTTAGGTTTATAAACCCTAAAAAGCCCGGCCCGGATCGAATAATTAGTAGTAATAACTAAATATTTTAATTATATATATAAATTATAACTTTGGATATGATCCGTTGATGATTCTTAATCCAACGGCTCATATCCAAAAGAAAGTAGAAGACCCAAGTAATGTCTCTTTCTGTATGCCAACCAATTTTTTTTTGGTAATGTCTGTATCTGCAAATATAGGTTTTGGATTCAAAAAAAAAAAAATATTCAATGGAGTTCGGGCTTACTTTGTACGGGTTCAGTTCGGGGCGGGCTGGGTTCGGGCCAGCTGATTTCAGTTCGGGCTCAGCCCGAACTGATTGGAACCTGGCCCAACCCGCCCTACTTACACCCCTAGGAAGAGAGAATGCAAGATTCTCTCCTTCCATTAAGGGACGTGCAGTTATGGGAAGTTCCCATAAATACTCTTATTTGTTTTGAAAGAAACGACCAAGAGAGAAGGTATTGAAGCTTGTGTGATTGTTGTAGAGGAGAAGAGAGAAAGAGAAAGAAATCAAAGCCGAAGGGAGAGGCTTCGGTTGCGGATTCTTGTGAAGTTGCAGTGATTTCTCGAAGGAAGCAAAAGACAGAGGTAGGTCCCTTGAGTTTCCCTCTTTAACATTATCCTTTGAAAGAATTTGTGTTAATGGTGACAGATATGCATGAAAATGAATGATTTCAAGTGATGCATGGATTTTCTGGGTTTCAGAGAATGTGAGCATGATTAAGAAAGTGTACATATATATGTGGTTAACTTTTGGGTTCCAAGAATGATGGATCGTGTGGCGGTGATTGTGTGATCTCTAGATATTGATTTTAACCTAATATCTTGTTGATTTGATTCATATCTAACTTGCTATGTTGAAATGGGTATGGTCGTATGCGATAAAGTGTATGCAAAGTTTATTGGTTGTGATTTCAATGTGCTAACTGATGTGTGGTATGTGTTGGGGGTGAGAACACTCAGGGGTAGGGAGAATTCTGGGTTTGCGTGAGTTTCGGTTGGGAGTTCGGCTAACCGAAGAGTCCACCGAAAGGGTTCGGTTAGGTCCTCGGTGCACCGAACAACCTACATAAATATTCTGGATTTTTCTGGATTGCGGGTCAGTCCACCGAAATGGATTCGGTGAACCGACAAGGCAACCGAAGTCGGTTGAGGAGTCTGGGGTCCTTCTGGTAGGTCAACCGAAGCTGGCCGATTAACCGAAAGGGTCAACTGAAAAATTCGGCACACCCTCGGTTAGGGGTTCGGTTAACCGAAAATGGGCAAAGTGGTCCAATTTTGATGAAACTTTACAAGTAGCTCAATTACATTCGAATTAGATGGTATATGATGGTAGATTCTCAATTTAACATGTTTATGATGGTTTATGTACATATGAGGTATGTTAACTATGGCTTGTTGTTCCATATGCACTGAGTGTTATGCATCATGAGTGTAATGAGATTTTATGCGAGTGTTTTAACATGTGTATATGATGAATTTGGATGTCTGGTTATGATGTGCATGAGATATGCATGTTGTATGGTGAATGGCCCATGTGAGGCCTAAGCATAAGATATGCAGGGTGAGATATGGATGGTCCTAGTGAGGCCAGGTTGTTCCGGATTTCTATACAAGGTGATTCAGGTAAAAATCATGCATACATGCATGGGTTTGGGTGTGTCAAGTATGAGAAAGAAGATGGTTTTTTCCTACCTTTGGGTGGTATTCCCTGAAAGGAAGAAGATGGTCTATTCCTACCTGTGGGTTTTATTCCCTGAAAGGAAGATGGTAGATTCCTACCTTTGGGTTGTATTCCCTGAAAGGAATAGGGGATGTACCGGACATTCCTTGGGTTAATGAATTGCCAGAAAAAATATTGAAGGGTGACTACAGGGTTCAGCAAGGCCTAACAAACAGTGCATAATATCATCAGTGCATTCTCATTACATCATCATCATAGATCATTGATTGTATTCATTCTCATTTCTTAAGCATCTCAATGCATACTTCATTTATTCCATGTAACATGCCTATGTTCTTAGTTTGGATTCAATATGGGAAATTTGTGTTGCTGTATGTATATATTGTGCGCTTGGATGTTGTATGTTGTGGGTAATGAGAAGAGGCATAGACTCTCGGTTACCTATTGAACCTCCAAAGCTCACTCCTACATGCACCAGGTTATCAACAAGGATGAGGAGCATGTGGAGGGACATGGAGTGGACTGGTTCAGCAGTTAAGCATGCTGTTGTTTCGACTTAATTTTGTTCTGCCTACTTCAGATTTTTGTTCTAATCTGACCTTTTGAGGGCATGGATAAAATTAAGCGAAGAGTGGATGTATGAATGGATAGTTATTTTAATGGTTGGTTTGATTTTGAATAAAGACTTCCGCATTGTTTAGTTTTACTCCGATTTGCCATTACGTATTGTGATTGATTGTGGACCACATCCAAGGGGTTTGGATCCGAAGGTTACACCTTGAGATCCTAGAGATTACATATCTCGGAACTGGGGGCGTGACATGTACACCCCTAAAGTCACCCCCAATGAAGACATTTAAAGAGGACAAATGGAACTAGAGGAAGGGTCCCTATCTATCCAAAGGAGGATAGATATGAACTATTCACAACACACCTTCTGAAGCCCTTAAATGTAATTTTTCCTTTATAAATCCTTTATTGGTAAAATTTAGAAAAAATAGAACAAGAATATGATACAAGGACAATAAAAAGGAAATGTAGATGATTACGAAAATGCAATTGGACTTGGCTTTTCTCAGACGAAAGTTCACAAACAAACCTTCAAGGGAAGAAACTAGGAGGATTTCATGAAGAACCTGAAAATCTCTCAAGATGAATTGTTGAAGGAAGGATGGAGTTCAGAGTAATTTTGGAGTCTGCTTCGAAGAGATACTCAAAATATATGAAAAATTCAGGATAATATCCACCAGTAAAAAGAGGAAACAGAATAAATATTTCAGGAAGGGTTAGTGCAAGGACTGAATCTTGTACCACAAATTCTTGATTCTGTAAACATGATGGAATACAAATTCACATTGGTTAAAGGAGAAAGAACTGCAACAACCCGAAATACCAGAAAGAATATTTCAGAGTTTTATTAAAAGTTTCTTTTAAATATTATATAACATATTTACCGGATCGATT
>JAUPMG010026696.1:0-14877 GCA_031762675.1 Pachysandra terminalis | reverse complement strand
TGAGTGTATTGAATGAAACGTTGCAAATGGTTCAGTAATGAATATGAAGCTATAAAAGGCCAATGATACATCAGAAAGAGAGATTGTATTCCTTGGCATTTTGACATACTCTGAGAAATAGCAGAGCTTTGTCTTGAGAATCTTCTTTCTGAAGTAAGTTCTGTGTGGACCTTTCTGTTCATTTCTGATTGATCTCTGTTCTGTATCCCTCTTATTACATCTCTCACAAAAATCTTACATTGGAATGATCATCTCTTGATTTAGGCCAGTGTAAGCAAGCATTCGAACCTTCTTGTTGCATAAATCATTTAGGGTAATTGACATCTTCTTGTCAAATTAACCTATTTACCGATTTGTGCATCACCAGTACTGATTTTGTCACGACCCGAATCCGCAAGACCACTTAGGGTCCGCTAGCATGCGAGTTCATGACCTTCACTTGCACAAGAGGAGAGTGGTAATCGGATCATAGTTAGAGAATTCCAAGATTAGGTTAGTAATCTAATTAAAAACGACAAACAACATACATATTTATAGTATGAGCAGCGGAAAAACAATGTACAGTTCTAGATTTTAAATCAAATTTATACAGGTTACAATCCGTATATCTCTAAAAACAACAGTCCAAGGTAAAATTGATATGAGAGTACAAAAAAAAAATTATATACAAATAATTACAATGAAATTCAAGCGAGCTCGTAAAACATGTCTTCTTCCTTGTAGAGCTCTTCCCTAGCTTCAAATTTTGGTGTTACAGCCTCTTCTCAAACTCCTGAAATATGGTTGCTAAAAAGGTGTGAGCTACAACTAGCCAGTAAGTTAGATACATCTAGGAATATATAAGTTAATCCATAACATTTCATATTTCCACTGCATTTCAACCCAACTACATATCAATCACTCTTATTACAAACAATTAAATGCATGAGGTAAATGAATTTCAAATTTTAATGCATGCTAGTATTTCCAAACTATATCCTCACCAAGGTGAGCTAGCAAGCAAGTTCTACATGCTGTGCAAATGCAACTCTAATGGAGTGTCAATATAGTATGTTTCCTCTCATTCTTCCTTTCATACCCTTCCTTGCCACATGGCAAGATCCTATGTCTCTAATCCTAACCCTTCTAATCTCTTCCCTTCATTCCTAGCTACCCAATCCTAACCCTTAATTCCTATCAACTTAATCTCACCCTTACATCTCATTCAAAGAAAGATTTTTTTTTTTACAAACATGCCATTCTCTCAAACAAACATGGGCTTGACTGTGGTACAAAACAGTAATAACCCAAAATCACATCAAGTCTGATCGTGTGATTGGACTTATTCCGATTGGCGATCAAACCGCACATTAAACTCAAAATAACTAAAAAAAAAAATCAACACACATTGAAATGTATATCACGCACATTCAGGCAGTTACATCCTACCCCCCTTAAATAGAATTTCGTCCTCGAAATTTACTTACCTTATGTAAAGAGTTGCGGATACGTCACTAGCATTTCGTCCTCGAGCTCCCAATTAGCTTTAGACGTTCCGTGATGATCCCACAAAACCTTTACCTTGGATGTGACTTTATTCTGCAGCACTTGTTCTTTCCTATCAAGGATCTTCACCGGCTGTTCTTCATATGTGGCATTTTCTCTGATCGTTATGGTTTGCCAGTCTATCACTGAAGCTGGGTCTAGATGGTACTTCCTCAACATGGAAACGTGGAAGACATCGTGCACTAGGTCCATGGATCACAGTAGTATCACTCTGTATGCTACTTCCCCAACTCGTTCTGCAATCTCGAATGGCCCGATGTATCTGGGTGCCTGCTTTCTTTTCTTACCAAATCTGAATACTCCTTTTGTCGGTGAGACTTTAAGGAATACCCAGTCTCCCACCATAAACTCCAGCTTTCTTCTTCTCACATCAACATACCTTTTTTGTCGGTGTTATGCAGTAAGTAGTCGGTCTCTGATTAACCTAATCTTCTCTAGTCCCAACTGACTGTGAACACTGTCTTCATTCCAGCACAATGGTGATCGGCCAGGTCTCCCGTAGAGTGCTTCAAATGGTGCCATTTCGATGCTTGCCTGATAACTGTTATTGTAAGAGAATTCTACTAAGGCAAGATGATCGTCCCAGTTACCCTTGAAATCTAGAACGCATGATCTCAAAAGGTCTTCAAGTATCTGGTTGACTCTCTCCGCCTGACCATCTGCCTGGGGATTGAATGCAGTGCTGAAGTTGAGTTGTGTTCCCAATGCTTTGTGTAGACTTTTCAAGAATCTCGATGTGAACTGCGAACTGCGGTCTGACACTATGGTGATGGGTACTCCGTGCAGGAGAATGATCTCGCTCACATATAGTTTGGCGAAGTCATTAGTGTTCATTGTGGTCTTCGTAGCTATGAAGTGCGCTGACTTTGTGAGACGGTCTACAATCATCCATATCATGTCATGGCTGTTACGTGCCTTGGGAAGTCCGGTGACGAAGTCCATGGATATGTGTTCCCATTTCCATTTCCTAATAGGCAAAGGTTGGAGTGTTCCTGTTGGTTTCTGATGTTTTGCTTTCACTTGTTGGCACACGGCACACTTGGTTATGAATTCTTCGATCTCGACCTTCATTTGGTTCCACTAGTAGTTGCGTCGAAGGTCATAATACATCTTAGTCCTGCCGGGATGAATAGAGTTCTGGGATCTATGGGCTTCAGCTAGGATTTTGTCCTTCACACGCTCATCTTGAGGTACATAAAGTCGTCCTTTAAATCTAATGCTCCCATCTTCAGCCTTGGTAAATTCTATCATTTCCTCATCCGCAGCCAAATCTTGTATCCACTTCTCATTTTGTTGGAGGTCGATGATTCTTTCCTTCAGTGATGGTCTTGCAAGTATGTTGCCTAATCTTACCCCGTGATCTGTCGTTCTTGCAGTGAAATTGAGATCGGCAAGTACCTTGTTCAATGTCCATTCTTGAACCAACATGTGTGCTAATACACTTCTCGGTTTTCGACTAAGCGCATCCGCCACCGCATTGGCTTTACCCGGATGGTACTGAAGTGAGAAGTTGTAGTCGTTTACGAGTTACATCCATCTTCTTTGACTCATGTTCAATTCCTTCTGGGAGAAAAGATACTTGAGGCTCTTGTGATCTGAGAATACTTCGAAGGTCTCACCAACAAGGTGATGTCACCAAATTTTTAGAGCAAAAACTATTGCCGAGAGCTCCAAGTCATGCGTGGGATAGTTCTTCTCGTGTGCTTTTAGCTGCCTTGGAGCATACGCTACGACCCTGCCGTCTTGCATCAGAACACAACCAAGTCCTGATAATAACGCGTCGGTGTAGACTAAGAAATCAACACCACTAACTGGAATGGTAAGAACCGGTGCCGTCGTAAGCTTCTCCTTAAGGGTAGTGAACGCTTTCTGGTATACATCGTCCCAAAAAAACTTCACATCCTTCCGTGTTAACTTGGTTAATGGAGTAGCAATACTAAAGAAGCTTTCAATGAATCTCTTGTAATATCCTGCTAGCCCCAAGAAACTGCGGACTTCAGTTACATTCTTGGGCTACTCCTAACTAGTGACCGCTTCTACCTTACTTGGATCCATTGAGACTCCATTCTTAGATATCACGTGTCCTAGGAATTTCACTTCACCTTTCCAAAATTCACATTTAGAGAATTTTGGATATAGTTGGTGATCCACTAGAGTTTGTAAGGCAATGCTGAGGTGTTTTTCATGATCCTCCTTGAACTTGGAGTAGATCAGAATATCATCAACAAAAATCACAAGGAATTTATTCAGGTAGGGTCTGAACACTCGTTGCATCATGTCCATGAATGCTGCAGGTGCGTTAGTCAGTCCAAAAGGCATGACTACGAACTCGAAGTGCCCATATCTTGTCATAAATGCCGTCTCCGGTACATCTTCTTCCTTAATTCATAGTTGGTGATAACCGGATCTGAGGTCTATCTTTGAGAAATAAGATGCCCCTTGCAATTGATCGAACAAATCGTCAATGCGCGGCAGAGGATATTTGTTCTTTACTGTGGCCTAGTTTAACTTTAGGTAATCTATGCACAGTCTGAGGGATCCGTCTTTTTTCTTCACAAAAAGAACGGGTGCTCCCCAAGGTGATGAGCTTGTTCTAACAAACTGTAACTTCAGAAGTTCATCCAACTGCTTTCTCAGTTCGACCAGCTCAGTGGGTGCCATTATGTAAGTAGGCAGTGCAACAGGCTTTGATCCCGCTACTAACTCAATACAGAATTCTACTTCTCATCTGGGTGGTAATCCAGGGATGTCTTGGAAAACCATTATGAATTGACACACTATCGGAATTTCTTCCCAATCCTTCTTCTCCTCTGAAGGTTCACGGTCTAAGCATGAAGATAGTGTGGATGCTCCAAATCCTGAACCCACTATTTCTACTTCATTGCCTGCCGAGGTTAGAAAAGATACAATTCGATTGTGGCAGTCTATCTGCACGTGATGTGCAGCTAGCCAGTCCATACCTAAGATGATATCAAATTCTTGCATGTCTAGGACAATCAGGTCGACGGGTAAGGTGAACTCATCTATTACAATTGAACATGACTTACGCACCCAATTTAGGTGAGCTGTGCCTCCTATGGGATTTGCTACCACTAGACTCATTTTCTAAGTTTTTCATGTTTAATCTCAGTGGGTGTACAAGTGATGGAGTTACAAATGAACGAGAAGCTCCAGTATCAAACAATACACAAGCAGATATATGGGAAAGTCGTATAATACCTTCCAAAACTTCATTTTGTTGGGGTTCAGTGGCAAAGAAGCTGCTTGAGGTTGTGGTTGTGGTTGTCGTGGCTGAGGAGGTCCCATCCTTGGTCCTCTTTGTGGTGGTACTTGTTGAATAGGGATCGGATTCTAGACATAGTGAGGCCTAGGGATCATCTGTTGTTGTTGAAACTGCCCTTGAGAAGGATATTGGTTTGGATTTCGGGGTGCTCAACAATCCCTAATGCTATGCCACTTTCTACCACAGTTGTTGCACCTCACAGCAAAGTTCCCAAACCCTTGAGAACTAGATGACTCTTGCACCTTCTACCTCTTTGATGCTTCAGACGCACCACTCCTGACATTGGTTGTCCTTGCATTTCTTTGGTCCTTGGCCTTTCTAAACTCCGCCATGTCCTTCTCAACCTTCCTGGCACAATCCACTACCTTGTGGTATTCTGTGAATTCCCTCACAACTAGCCTGCTCCTGATATTTGGCCTTAAACCGCTCTCGAAACGGAAGACCTTCTTCTCCTCCTCATCCACCGCATAGAGGGCAAATTGAGAAAGTTCCGTGAATTTTTCTGCATACTCCATCACAACCATGCTGCCTTGTTCAAGCTTCATGAACTCTAATTCTTTTTCCCTCCTCATGGTCTTAGGGAAATACTCTAGATAGAATGTCTCCTTAAACCTTGTCCATGTGCGTACGACTGAGATCTGAATCGTGGATTTCCACCACCTACGGGCTTCCCCTTCAAGCATAAATGCAGCAAATCTCACCATGTCCTCCTCCTCAACGTTCATTGCTTCAAAAATGTGCTCGACTGAATTGATCCAATTATGTGCCTCAATTGGATCGATCGCACCTTTGAACGTCGATGGCCTTAGCTTCTTAAAACTCTCTAGACTTGTGATACTTCTCTATGCTACACTTTGAATTTGAAGTTGGTGCCTTTGCATCAGCCCAGCCACCTCCCCTAAAGCATGGTATACTCCTTCCAGTTTAGGGTCCTCCCTAAAATCTCGACCCCTTCTCCTCTCATACCCTTCTTCCATAGGTGGCCCTAGGATGTCTACCTCTTCTTCCCGCCATGGAGGATTGCAATTTCCTGTTAATAGAATACACACATCCAAAGTTCTTGTGAGTAAGAATTTCAGATGGTGAGGCTAACACTCAACACACATAAACTTATGAAATATCGGCCTATCAAAAAATTTCGAACTCAAAAATATTAAAACTTTGGAAATCTGATTTAAAACGAAGAACTCTAGCTCTGATACCAACTTTGTCACGACTCGAATCTGCAAGATCACTTAGGGTCCGCTAGTATGCGAGTTCATGACCTTCACTTCCACAAGAGGAGAGTGGTAATCGGATCATAGTTAGAGAATTCCAAGATTAGGTTAGTAATCTAATTAAAAACGAAAAACAACATACATATTTATAATATGAGCAGCGGAAAAATAGTGTACAGTTCTAGATTTTAAATCAGATTTATACAGGTTACAACCCGTATATCTCCAAAAAGAACAGTCCAAGGTAAAACTGATATGAGAGTTTACAAAAAAAAAAAAAACTATATACAAATCATTACAATGAAATTCAAGCGAGCTCATAAAACTCGTCTTCTTCCTTGTAGAGCTCTTCAAATTTCGGTGTTACAGCCTCTTCTAAAGATCCTGAAATATGGTTGCCAAAAAGGCGTGAGCTACAACTGGCCAGTAAGTTAGATACATCTAGGAATATATAAGTTAATCCCTAACATTTCACATTTCCACTGCATTTCAACCCAACCACATATCAATCACTCTTATTACAAACAATTAAATGCATGAGGTAAATGAATTTCAAATTTTAATGCATGCTAGTATTTCCAAACTATATCCTCACCAAGGTGAGCTAGCAAGCAAGTTCTACATGCTGTGCAAATGCAACTCTAATGGAGTGTCAATATAGTATGTTTCCTCCTCATTCTTCCTGTCATACCCTTCCTTGCCACGTGGCAAGAGCCTATGTCTCTAATCCTAACCCTTCTAATCTCATCCCTTCATTCCAAGCTACCCAATCCTAACCCTTAATTCCTATCAACTTAATCTCATCCTTACATCTCATTCAAAGAAAGAATTTTTTTTTTACAAACATGCCATTCTCTCAAACAAACAATGGCTTGACTGTGGTACAAAACAATAATAACCCAAAATCACATCAAGTCTGATCGTGTGATCGGACTTAGTTCGATTGGCGATCAAACCACACATTAAACTCAAAATAAGTAAAAAAAGAAAAAGAAAAATCAACACACATTGAAATGTATATCTTGCACATTCAGGCCGTTACAGATTTGGACCGGTCCGGTATGACCGGTCTGACTGAGCAAAGTCACTCTATTTAGTCAAAGAACACTAAGCAAATGGACATTAAAGAAACAAATTGGAGAGGGTTTTCCCATGCATTCAACTTTGCATACCACACTTAGAGCATCTCCAATCATTTCCTAAAAATTTCTCTATATTGGGGATAAGTTTGATTAAAAAATCATATTTGGGGAAGAGCTCTCCAATCATTTCCCTATATTTTTTCCTCAAATCTTTTTAAAAATTTAATTTTTTTTCTAAAATTCTCTTTTAGGAAAAGATTTGAGGTTTCGAGAGAAATATAGGGGTTTGGGGCCATCTCCAATCATTTCCCTATATCCAATTTCCCCAAAATATAGCCGTTGGATTATGGGGAGAAGTTTGGGGGTCTCTAAACTTTTCCCCAAATACAGGGAAATGTTTAGGGACGATTGGAGAGTATTTTTGACCATTCTTTCCCCAAATTTGAATTTGGGGAAAGTTATAGGGAAGGATTGGAGATGCTCTTAGTTCTTGCAAACACCTACTCTCTTAGCATTACGAGCACATTTTCACGTGACAAAATCCAACTTTTTCAAAGATTGCCGGTCAGAGTTTACTTTCAGCAAAATTGGGTTGTTTTTATGGATACTTGCAAGCAATAACACCTGTAAAGTTGGCAATCGGGCGAGTTCGGGTCGGGTTACATAGGGTATCAAAAACTTGACCCTAAACCCGAACCCGCCCGTTTAATAAATGGGTTGAGATTACTCAACCCGCACCCAACCCGCTCTAACCAGTTTGACCGGTCAGTTTTTTTTTTAATTCCTCCTAATATCTTAAATGTCATTTTCTTATATTTTAGTATAAACATAATTAATTAAAAAAATAAATAAAACACAAGAGATAGCAGAAAAAACAGAAAATTAAAATTTAAGCACACAAATAACATGAAAAAAAACCATTTGAATTCAAAGTTCCAATAAGAAAATTAAAATTTAAGATGTCTGGTTGACAATTCGACTGGCCAGTCCAAAAAGAAATAGTAGAAAAAAAATATGGCATTGTCTTCTTCAAGTACACAAATAACAAGAAAAAAAATAGGGCATATATTGTATGAAACCAGAATGTAGTCGAGAATCTTCAGAAGAAGGAAGAGGAGAATCCTCTTCAGATTTGGTTTCTGAAGCACACAAATAGAAGGAAAATTTGAAATATCTGTTTGGTTGTTTCAAATCTGGTTTTTGTGTGAAGAATCCTCAATCTCCGTCAAAAAACCCCAATGGTACATTCGTGCTTTGTTGCCGACCTTAGAACAAGGAAGAGGAGAGGAAAAAAATTAGGGATTGAAAGTTTAACCTCAAATCAAAACCCTAATCTTCAATATTCTTCAATGTCATACGAGAATGTGAGAGCATTGAGAGATCAAAAAGCTAATCTTCAATATTCTTCAAGTTCGTATGAGAATTTGAGAGCATTGAGTCTGAGAGGTAGGAAGAGAATAGCTGATAGAAAGGGGAAGGGAAAATGAATCTCAAAAGTCCAAAACCCTAGCTATTATTTGGCTTATATATGGTTTTCTTAGTTTATGTACAATAACTATAACATATAAGAGCTTTTGTCTATAGTACTAACCTGACGGGTCAGACGGGCTAACCCGAAACCCGACCAGTTTATTCATGAGTTGGGAAGTTGAACCCAAACCCGCTAAAATGCGGGCGGGTTCGAGTCAAAATATGCGAGCTCTAATGTCACATCCAAAACCTAAGGATTCACTTGGGAACCATTAATGAATTAAGACGTGACTCACACTCCCATAACATACGGGAGGGGTAGCTAATACCTCACCACCACTTGAATGCCGTTGGACAATTCAAGAAAACGCATAAAGGTGAACAATACTTTAATATATTACATCGATTTCTGAGTAGAACAGTGGAAGATAACAATATAAAATAGAGTTCTAGGTTGAAATCAAATCTCCCTACTAAGCTAGTACAAAAGGTGAAACCATTACTATCTAAAATATCTTATTACATAATAATTAGTCAAAATAAAGGTCTTCTTCTTCATCTTGATTCTTTCCCTGCACTTCACCGTCCATGGTACCCTCACCTATGGAACCTAAAAGATGGTTGCTAGAAAGCATGACCTATAAAAGCCAGTAAGTAAAAGAGTTCAAGATAGTCTAGGATTGGTGTAGGGCCAAAGCCACGATTCAATGATATTCAATGAGAACAACCAAAAGAAAAATGAAGTATAGTAAAGATGCATGAGGTCAAGTCTTAACGTAATGCATGTTGTGCGCCAAACTCCTAGAATTCACCAAGGTGATCTAACAAACAATTCTAGTATGCTATGCAATCTGTTATACTTATTAATGAGATACGTTTCCACATGATCGATCATTCCTTGAGCAAGATGTCTTCTCGATCCATCCCCCCAATACAAGGCTCATCTCAAGGAGATATTCTATGCGTGCAACATAGTTTTAAGGCTCTCAACCTAGGAGACACCAAACCCCCACTTATTTTTTATCATAGGTAATACTCCAAGGTTCCATCACGTGGATTGTCCTCAGTAAATCATGTTCATTAACAACTAACAGAGATCTCTCTCTCTAAATATACATCCAAGATTTCACTATGTGAATTTACCTTGGGAAAAGCATCCATAAGACAAAAGTGAGTATGTTGAGGTAGCTAATCCCTCAACTCAATCCCGTCGGTCTCCTAACTCAATATGAATTTCATATCACACGAGGACTCGAGATAGAGGGTATTACTCATGGACCATGGTATGGTCGAGAGCCAATGCAGTGCAAGTGATGAGGTGCACAATAACTAAACATTCATCTTTCTTGTGTACAAGGTGCATTATCGAGTAATTATGATTCATAATATCATTCTTTGTGTATAACTAACTATAGTTTACGAGTCACATGTTCTTAAGGCATGGTTTTTGATTCATAAAGGAAGTACATAAGCAATGTAGTTTAGAATACAAGTGTCAACATTTCTAATCTAATCAAACCAAATTAAGCTCAAGTATGGAAGATCAAACAAAAAGAACTAAGGTTGTGAATCTCGGCAGACCGAGGGTCCGCCGAGCGTTCTCGGTGGGATCCTCGGTGCGCCGAAGGGGTCTCGGCGCACCGAATCAGTCTCGGCGACATTTCCAGAGACTCAGCATTTTCTCAAAACTCCTCGGCGCACCGAGAAGGGTCTCGGTGACATTTCCAGGGACTTGAAATTCCCCAGAATCCTTGGCGCACCGAGCAAGTCGCCGAAGGCTCTTGTAGGTGCTCGACGTACGGTTCGACGCACCGAGAAGGTCGCCAAACCTCGTGTTTGGACCATTTTCTCAGTTTTTCATCTCAAAAGCATACCATGTGACACAAGAACATGAAATAGACCATTCATCACACCTTTTACACATCATATATCATAAATCATGCATTTTAAGTATCATTTAAACTACACAATAACATGAATCTATTCTTGCTAAAGGAAACTTGCAGTGAGGTGGAAAATCATGGAAAGTAGACAATGAGCACCCAATTCAATCTATGAATACATTGAACAATTTTACTTACCTTAGGAAGATAGAAAATGATTCAAATCAACACAAATACAAGTCTCAAGCACCTCTTCTTCTCCAAGATTCTCCAACCAAGAAGTCTCCAAAACCTTGTGCATACCATGTCTCTCATGCATGGTAGAGACAAACCATGAGAGAGCCATTCCCCTAGTGTCTAGGTTCAATGTGTTATCTCAAGCAAAAACCCTTGATTTCAACCACTACAATCTAAACCATTGGACTTTTGACATGAGTGGGGGTAGGTATTCTCCTCACCTACCATGTTTCCTCCAATCCTAGCCTTACAATTCAAAACAAAGGGAAATAAACAATCTTGACCACACATCATAATTAAAAAGGATCAATGAGATCCTTGCCACACATCACACATAAAAAGGGCCATGCTTAAGTGTGTAGCGCCTAATTCTATAGGGCGAAATCACAATTGTTCACAAGGTCAAGGTCAACCTAGTGGTTAACCAAAGAAACTGAAAATAAATCCCTAATTTCTAGCAAATCAAACATAAATCACTATAGGAATTCAGGTCATCACATCTAAACACTTGTAGGTTGTTCTAGAATTAAATTAGTGCTTCACAAAGTTGGTGGAAGGGCACGCATTCTCTACAGTAGGATAGATACAGCTATCCTTACAAAGTATTTTAGAAGAAATCACGTGGGGTTGTGCATTCTCTACAACGAGATGGCTACAATCATCCTTACAGTACCATTTAGGGGAAGCATATGTGGTCACGTATCTTCTACAACGAAAGGGCTATAACAATTCTTGCAGCCCTATTTAGAGGAAGCCACGTGGGGTACCAATGTAGCTCCATTTTGGGGAAGCCACGTGGAGTTGCACATCCTCTACAGCAGGATGGCTACATCCATCTTCTCTTAACTTGTTGAGAATTAAAGGGGGCAAGGAGGTTGGTTTTTTTTTTCATATACTATGAATAATTGGGAATTAAGGTAATTAAAAAACAAAAAAAAAAAAAGCTTGATCGTTCGGAATGAAAATTTTATCTTCTTCTTTTTTCCGCAAATATCTGATTCTTAATGGGTGCCCATCAGGTACCCGATACTTATTATAATAAGTATATATTAAAAATATTTATTTGAACTATATTAATATTATTTAGTTATTGTGATAATGATCTCATTCAAATACTTAGATTTATCTAAATTTAGATAAAATATTTACAACAAAAAATATTGCACACCATCCATAACATAATATATTTATATATATATAAGATAGGATATAGTTTTTAAAGTTGGATACCTTTCCTTTCTTATACAATTTTCCTGTCATCCAAACACTATTATCTACATTTTCAGTCAAATTCTTACTTTCTTTTCCAGAGAACCAAACAACACCACAAAAAGTAGTTTTACTTTCCTTTCCTTTACTTTAATTTACTTTACATTCCAATTGCTTTCCTTTCCCACGCTACTTTCCGACCAACCAAACACACCCTTAGGGTCTAGAAGAGTGTCAAAATAAAGGGGAGACCGGGGTTAGAGAAAAGGCCTTAGGAACGTTTCAGAGAGACAGAGTTGCAAAGAACTTTAATGGTTTTCTGGAGAAAAGGTTCCAAGTTCTCCAACTTTAGGGTAACTTCTCCAAGTATGGAAGTAGCCTTTACTCCTCAGAAAGTAAAGGCTTTTATAGCCCTCATCTTGGGTCAAAACCCCTCATCCGAGTGACAAGTGTCGCTCATCTGAGAGGCTGCAAGGGACACAGTCACATTACTAGAGGAGGGTATGTTTACTCTGCAACTTAGCCGGTCCCCAGACACCATCCATGTGGATCTGTGCTATCCACCTAAGTCAACGGGACCATCTCTCTGGACCTCCATTCATAAAAGGGTTTATTGATTTTCCCCTATAATGTCCTGGACTTTTCAATTATGTATGCTTGATTTAGTTAGCCATTATGATGTTTATTTGTCTTTGCTTGGATTGACCATTGGGTTAATCGTGCTTTGCGAATGTTTGTGATTATGCCTTATAAGGTTGGGCGCTACACACCCTAGCGTGACCGTTTTTATTTGTGATATGTTGTGATGATTTCCTTGATTCATTGATTTATGACGTGTGGCCATGGTTGTTTGACTTACCTGTTTATTTGAATTGTATGGCTAAGATTGGAGGAGACATGGTGGCTGGAGGGGTATACCTACCCCCACTCATGTCTCTCATCCAATGGTTTAGATTGGAGTGGTTGAAATCAAGGGTTCTCTTTGAGACAACACATTTGGACCTAGACCCTAGAGGCATGGCTCTCTCTTTGTTTGTCTCTTCCATGCATGAGAGACATGGTATGCTCAAGGTTTTGGAGATTTGCTTGGTTGGAGAAGCTCGGAGAAGAAGAGGAGTTTGAGATTGTGTTTGCTTTGATATGATCATTTTTCCATCTTCTTAAGGTAGGTATATCTTTTTCAATGTATTCTTAGATTGAATTGGGTACTCATTGTATACATTCCATGATTTTTCCCCCTCACTTCAAGTTTCCTTTAGCAAGAGTAGATTCATGATGTTTCTGTAGTTTGAATGATATCTAAAATGCATGATTTATGACATATGTTGTGTGAAAAGTGTGGTGAATGGTTTGTCTCAAGTTTTTGTGTCTTATGGTATGCTTTTGAGAAGCAAAACATAGAGAATGGCCCAAACCCGAGGTTCAACGACCTTCTCGGTGCGCCGAACTGCTCACTGAACATGCCAAGAAAACACACAACGACTTCCTCAGTTCATCGATAAGTCCATCAAGCCCATAATGCTTCAACCTTGGTACTTTTGGATTCCTCTGTTCGTTAGGAATCCAACAAGACCAATTTAGGTTATTCTGACTTCTGCACAAAAAGTTATGACCATTTTAGTGTAGGGGTGTCAACCTAGAAACGCTGCTCGACGCGCCGACCAGTCGCCGAGTCTCAGTTCGGTGCGCCGAAGAGGGTGCCGAGTAGCTGACCACTGGACTTGTTGCCGAGTCTCAGGTCGGTGTACCGAGGGGTGCGCCGAGGCTGACTTCGGTGCGCCGAAAGGTATGCCGAGCCACCCAGACTTGTCCTTTTGACTGGAAGTTTGCATACAAGTATATATTAATGACCTAATTAGACTGATTACGATGCTAGTTTTACTGAATTATCATTGTTTATGGTAGTTACTTCATTATGGACCCGAGTTTGAGTAAAGGTGTCTTAAAACTAGCACTTTTTCCTCAAACATGTCCGATTGACCTGACTTTTCATACAACCTATAATTGACCTGATTAGATCAAATGTGGTGTTAGTTTTCTCAATTGTGAATATTTTCTTATAGTTGCTTCTTTATTGATTCACGTGCTATGCTTATTGAATCCTGATTGATGGGAGAGATTTTGAATGAACCTGTCCTAGACTCTATCCTAGCATGTTTTATATCTAAAGCTTAGGTTGCTCACATATACATGATGCCTAATTAGTTAACTCTTTTGTTTACATATTGTTCGTATGATTATCACAATCATGGTGTTTGATTTGTATTTCACATTGTACACTTGAGTACTATCTCACTTGCTCTGCATTAGCTTCCTGACCATGGATTTGATGTACGAGCCGTACCCTTTTTCCTGAATCTGTACTTTTGGATTCTAGGTGAACATGAGAATATTATGATATGGAAATCATAATAAGGGATGAGACTTATATTTATGTATGTTGAGGGACTGATCATCCCAATAGACTAATTGTTTGTTTTCTCCCATGGTGAGGAATACGTTCTAGGTAATGATCCCGAGAGACATGTGGAAAGTTGATTGGTGAGGGAACTTCATATTGATAAGACCCAATATCTGAATCATGTGAGTGAGCTCTGTTAGTAAATCGGTATTGTATTGTTCTCTGAGGTTGTTCTTGGCGATGCCTTGAGATTTGTCTCTATGATCGAAAATAAGGGGAGGCGCTTGTGTCCTCTAGGTTGAAACCCCTAGAAACTATGATGTACACAGAATAATCTGCTATTTCTACCATATATTGGGGGATGGTTCTGAGTTGAGCATCCTTGGGTAGTACGATTGAGATCATATGAGGAGCCTACATTAAATGATTACTAGACAGAAATGATTTATCTTTGGGAATGATCCTATTTAGGAGGGATGGTCCGTTAAGACATCTTGCCCAAAGATGGATCGGTCTATGTGGAATCCACACAGACTCCATTACATATTAG
>JAUPMG010026685.1:0-14877 GCA_031762675.1 Pachysandra terminalis | reverse complement strand
GTGGATCGCGACTTCTATTTTTTGAGGAGAGCTGTTGTAAACTCTCAGTTTGTAATTATTAATGTAATAATGTAGTTTTAGCCCATACACTGTTTATATTTGGGATTTACTTTATTTTGGTTGGCATCTAGATGATGTAAGTTTATGCATATCTAGATGCCGATGTTATATGATTAGGTTTTGATCAGAGGTTTATTTCCGCTGCATTGATATAGATGATGTTATTATTTGCTCTGATGTGATTTACGGATGAACCACCCTCTTGGTTTGGTTAATGATTATTAGCTATGATTAATTGAGGGTGAGGGTTGCGGCTTTGAATTCGAGGTCTAAGCGCGTTTGAATCACGGGCTGTGCCTTGGAATTCGGGTCGTGACAGCAGGTAGGCAAAATGCTTCAGGTCAAACTTGTCTCCGAAAAACCAATTTCCAATCCATGGCATACGCCCCACATCATCCATCAAAGAATCAAACCCAAATCCAAAACATGTACCTCTGGACATGCCTCATCGGCAGGGTCACCGGTGGACCAGTACCCGTCGGTGGGATTTTTGTAACACAAAACAGGGCTCTGTCGGTAGGCTCACCAGTGGACCGGTGCCTACCGACGGGTCAAAACACTGTAACTAATAGCGTGTCGGTGGACCGGTGCCCACCGAAGGTCACATTTTGCCTTAAAAACACGCTCTGTCGGTAGGCTCACTGGTGGACCGGTGCCTACCGACCAAGTAGCGATCTATGGAATTTCTGGGTTACGGAAATCTAACTTTTGATCCCTAAATTTGATCTTCTCCATTCCAAAACCTTCATAATCAATCAAACTCAAAAAATAGGATTCAAACACGTAGAAATACCATTTTATCAACATTAAAAACACATATCATAGATTCGGAACATCAAACACATTTTATAAATTCGGATTATCAAACCATAAGCACATTAAACACATTGAGATCAGAAATCTATAAGAGGATCATACTGGAGAACCACTTACCTGAGATCTTCCGGAAATGCGAGTTCTCTCTAAGCTTTAATGCCTTCTTCTTCTTCTTCTCACTCGACTGCGAACGAACACAAACCAAACTCAGATTTCAACGACCCTCTCTTCTTTTCTCTCTTTCTCTCCTTACTTTCCCGTCTCAATCTCTCCTGACATCTGGAATTAAAAAGGAAGGCTGTGGGAGAGAGAATAGTAACCTTCCCCCCCCCCCCCAAATTTAGCTCCCATTCCATACGTGTTAACCCACGATCCCCCACAATACGTTATGCGCGCAAATTTGAATATCAAATCTGGAAATTCTCAAAGTAACCCCACAGTTTACTAAGTAACACACATAACCCAATTCTGAAAATAAGTTAATGATTCTCCCCCAATTATCTATTAATTTCAAACCATAGGATTAAATAAGTAAGAAAAAATATAAAATAATTTAATAGAAGCTTAAAACAAACTGGGATCTCCATTTAGTGGATTTAGGTCCGGACAGCTTCATTACAACTTGGCCTTTGTTCGTAGATGGAGTAAGAGAATGAACATATGGCTCGTGTTTCCTATGCTAGTGTTTTTAAGTAGTTTGATATACGCTATGATGTGTACATGATTTGATATTAGCTTCACGGTTCGCTTAGTTAGCCGTTACCAGAGTAACCCAAGGCCAACTCATTGGAAGGCAATGAAACGTATTCTTCATTGTAATGACCGAAACTTCTTAATTTAATTTTTCCCAAGTTATTAAATTTTATTGGTAATTTATTGCATGAGTTATTTAGTTTATGAATTTAATTCAATGCCAAGGTTAAAATTGTATTTTAACCCGTACACAAGGGGGGCTATAGTATAATATTGTAAGAGTTAGGGGTATTACTGCAATTATATTAAACTTTGGGTTAAGATTGTAATTTTGGACGTCGTTTACCAATTCAAACGCACGGTTGAGCATTTGAAAAGGTCATCGCAACGTGCCAAGTGAGTATGTTTGTGGGGAGAGAAAATAGGAAGCAACCCCCCTATATCTCAATCCCACAACTGTTAGAATCATACGAACCTAAGGTTTGAGAGTAGAAACTGAGAGTGAGAAGGAGATACTGAAACTGGTATTGTTGCAGTGAAGAAGAAGAGAAGAAGAGGAGAAGTACACGAGTAAGAGTATTCCGGTTCGTAGCCTTTACTCATATTCGAATCAATGTAAGTAGCTTATCCGGTTTGAATTCTTATTGTTATAGACGATACTTTGTATTGGTTTTTTGTAATTGAAATATGATTACTGGTTTACATGATCGAACCTTGTGTTTTCTGGAAACTTTGATATAATCCATGAGAACTTATTCTACACGTATTAGTTAACGAGCATCTCATGATTTCAATGTTTACACGTTTATGATTTGATTGAATCATGTGGTTTATATGTGTCTACATTTCGAATTTCATAGTTCTCGTGCTTAGATTCTGTTCCCTAAATTATACCAGAAATACATGAGATTAGGTCATACTTGTATTAGTTTTTATGATGTTTTCAATGAGGATAAGTTATTTGAATTAGTCATGAATTAACCAAGAAATCCTATTAAAGTTCTGAGAGAAACCTTGGTGATCAGAAACCCAGAAAACAGAGACTTAGAATGACTTACTGGTCGGCATTTCTGGGATCGAGCGTACATCATGCAATCGAGCGCATTGTGATCGAGCGCACATCATGTGATCGAGCGCATCAGGATCGAGTGCAGAGTCGTGCGATCGAGCGCAGAGTCATGCGATCGAGCGCACAGAGCAGACAGAGACCTATTTGAGAGACAATGTGAGGGTTTGGATGTCTATTTGTTCGAGCTTAATGGTGCTTCATGATGGGATAAAGTGGGGTCCAGGGTTGAGTACCTACAATGACTAAAACCTACTTATTCCTTTGGTGAAGATTCAATGGAGTCATCATGACTAATCTGAAGCTTCATGGGAGCTGGAATCTGAAATTCGGGAACGCTATCCACAACTGTTCTCGAACTAAGGTGCGTAATTTCAGGGACGAAATATTTTTAAGGGGGGTAAGTTGTAATGACCTAAACTTCTTAATTTAATTTTTCCCTAGTTATTAAATTTTACTGGTAATTTATTGCATGAGTTATTAAGTTTATGAACTTAATTTAATGCCAAGGTTAGAATTGTGTTTTAACCTGTACACAAGGAGCTACTGTATACGTACTGTATGAGTTAGGGGTATTACTGCAATTATATTAAACTTTGGGTTAAGATTGTAATTTTGGACGTCGTTTACCAATTCAAACGCACGGTTGAGCATTTGAAAAGGTCATCGCAACGTGCCAAGTGAGTATGTTTGTGGGGAGAGAAAATAGGAAGCAACCCCCCTATATCTCAATCCCACAACTGTTAGAATCATACGAACCTAAGGTTTGAGAGTAGAAACTGAGAGTGAGAAGGAGATACTGAAACTGGTATTGTTGCAGTGAAGAAGAAGAGAAGAAGAGGAGAAGTACACGAGTAAGAGTATTCCGGTTCGTAGCCTTTACTCATATTCGAATCAATGTAAGTAGCTTATCCGGTTTGAATTCTTATCGTTATAGATGATGCTTTGTATTGGTTTTTTGTAATTGAAATATGATTACTGGTTTACATGATCGAACCTTGTGTTTTCTGAAAACTTTGATATAATCTATGAGAACTTATTCTACACATATTAGTTAACGAGGATCTCATGATTTCAATGTTTACTCGCTTATGATTTGATTGAATCATGTGGTTTATATGTGTCTGCATTTCGAATTTCATAGTTCTCGTGCTTAGATTATGTTCCCTAAATTATACCAGAAATACATGTGATTAGGTCATACTTGTGTTAGTTTTTATTATGTTTTCAATGAGGATAAGTTATTTGAATTAGTCATGAATTAACCAAGAAATCCTATTAAAGTTCTGAGAGAAACCTTGGTGATCAGAAACCCAGAAAACAGAGACTTAGAATGACTTACTGGTCTGCATTTTTGGGATCGAGCGCACATCATGCGATCAAGGACATTGGGATCGAGCGCAGGCAGAGTCATGCGATCAAGCGCACAGGGCAGACACACTCCTCAGTTGGTCTCCACTTAGGAAAGAGATGATGAAACCTACTTATGTTTATTAGTGACTTGCATCATAGAAATGCGTATGATGGGTTCCAATGGATTATTCGCGTCTATGGGTGCGTGAATAACTTCTAAGGGGATCTATCATCCATATCCCATAGGAGAGTACATTCATACTATGTTCATATGAAATGTTAAGTGTGCCCGGTTGGTAAGAAATAATAGGTTGCCTAGTCCTGTGGGTTGAAAGGCCTACGAAATAAGTTATGGATCATAGTTGATTCATAAGGTCGACTGGACCTTGAGTATTGTACACTCTTAAATCAGCATATGGTGGACTTCGAACCATGGATTAGCGCCCGGATCAAAGATGGGATTACCGGTTGTTCCTAGGACACATATCCCGAAACCTTTTGGAAGCAGCAATGAGGGACACTTAATATATCATGTAAACATAGGCATAGCTCACATTACATTGCATTTCTTGCTTGAGCATCCATTAGTTCATCTGATTGTTCATTCTTGCATCATAATCATGTCATAACATTTGTTGTTCATTTCTGTTGTTATTATTTTTTATTGCTGGGTTTTGGTCATAATGATGGGGATGGTGACTGGATCGTGCTTGCTGAGTATTCCAAACTCACGCAACCTTTATGTTGCAGGTCAGTTTTGAGTGATGGACGCTGCAGTTTTCATTACTGTTTATTTATCAGTTTCAATTGTAATAATTAGTAGGGACCATGATAGTTGGATTATTCATGTAAGGCTCTGTTGTAGCCATTTTATTTGTTTATTTGAATCTTTTGTATTCTCTTCCGCAACTCTGAGTAGATGAAATAAAGATCAGTTTTATGTTATCTCTTTTGTTTTGGTAATGATATGGATATCCGCGGTCCAGTAATGGATCCCAAAGGTCTCGCCTTGTGATATGTGACATCTCATCTAGGGATTCGTGTCACGGGATCTGGGGCGTGACATTATACCTACGTGGGACAGCGGATTACGTGTTTTGCCTACAAGGAACAGATTTGCAGCGACAAAGCATACAACGATGCATATTGGATAAGTGATCTAGACAATCCAAGATCAACGTCAAGATACACATCCTTGCTAGGTGGCGGATCATCTCTTGGAGTAGCAAGAAGCAAGTTTGCATCGCATTGTCCACTATGAATAGATTCAGAATATATAGCTTGTTATGCAGCCATCCAGGAAGCCATATGGTTGAGGTGATTCTTACAATATCTTAGAGTCTTCAGTGCTAGCCTAGGGCTGATCACCCTCTATTGTGATAATATGGAAACACTGGCCTATGCCAAAGACCCCAAATACCATGGTAGGATGAAACACATCAACATTCGCTATCATTACATTAGAGATAGAGTTGCACACGGAGACGTGTCTCTTATACATGTCTCTACTCAACATACTCCAATGTCTGATCCCATGACTAGACTCATTGCTAGACAAGCTTTTAGGGTTCATGACAAAGAGATGAGATTATGTAGATTGTGATTTGTATCAGGTGATATATTTTTATTTACATTTGATATGTAGACATCTCATATTACATTATATTTCACGCGTGAGAAATTTATAGAGTATTTTTCATGAGGTATAAGATTGTGTATTACATGCACACTTTATACAAATGTTACCACCATATTATGAGGATATGGATACGATACATCACCAGGCTATTGGTCGGCTTCTCACACAGTGACCAACTCTGACGCATGGATTGCGAACATGATGAGACATTAAGAGGACTTGTGCCATCGGGGGGCATTTATAGGACTCTATGAGATATATATCGCCTTGGGAGAGCCAAGATGAGATTCCTTAGGGAATCAATTTTTACTTGATAAAGTCGGATGTGATACCTTAACAAAGTGTTTAAGAGTTGTGACTTAGATTAAGGGCTGAGGTTAGGCACATGGATTGCGACAAGACTTAGATCCATACAGTGTTGGAGGTTGACATACTCTTGGTTGGACCCAAAACACCATCAGAGCATGTGTTACATACATGTACTAATAGCGACATTACCTCTGAGAATAAGTGAAATGGTCCTTATTTCCATGTTGGCTTCTCTTTGATCACCTTATACCCTTATTTACCATTGATCATGTCGTGAAGTCAGACCTAATGATCGCTACTCTAGCATACTTTCCTATAGCCATGGATTATACGGTCTAAAGGGAGTTTGACTGAGAAAATAGTTAGGTCTAAGCCAAATGACGTAAGGCTTAGGGAAGACTACTGGGCATCACATATAAGAGAGATATGATTTATAGAGAGATGTGCTCATGGATTAAAATTATTAGCTTTGATGTTTCATATTTTTACTTATTGTATCTGATATATAAATATAAATATATATATTTATATGTAAAGGATATGAATTATTTTAAATGAGTACGTTATTATTAATCTCGTGATTGAGTATAGAGATCTGAGCTTGAGCTCATGAGGGGTTAGAAATACTCGATCAGATGTGGCCAAATGGGTATGGGGCATACACGAGACTTTTGAGAGTGTATGTCCCATGTATTTTTGGAAGGTAGGTGATCATCTTATCTTCGTGTATCTCCATATTAGTTTTATGAAACTTGATACGGAGTCTCTATCCCGTTGCTTTGTACTTGTCGGTCACACATTCAACGACATGTATGATTAGTATCCGTGAAAGGAAGTTATGCGGTATATGAGAGAGAAACACACTTGCAATGCCCACTATTGACGAGTGGGAGATGTTGGATATTTATGTGGGTTAATCTGGTTGGCCAATTTCGATGGGTCGACTCGGATCCCCAATGTATGGGACGTCCATACTAGGCTAGAGTCCTAGTGTGTGAGACTCCCTCGTATTAGTTAGGAGGTTGAGTCAAAGTGGGAGTTGAGTCTTCTATAATTCTTCATATGTGAGTTCCAACACTAGAGAATCTCTCTCTCTCTCTCTCTCTCTCTCTCTCTCTCTTCATCTCTTCTTCCTCCTTTGAGATATGGTTGCTTTTGGGTTCCATACGATAACCCAAATTGTTTGAGTGGGATTGGTCTAGTAATCACACATACCGACATGAGATGACATCCAGTTTGATAGAGATCTTCCACTGCAGATATGAGTTCGTGTGCATTGAGGTACGTGATTCGGTTCGTCTATAACCTTCATAGTCGTTGAAATGATAGATTGATTGCGAAAAAAAGAGAGGATACTATCATATTGACAAAGATTATAAGTAGGCTCAGGTTGAAAAAAATGTAGTTGAGTAGATCAAGTTTCGTTGTCTACAAGATCAATAGTAAGAATTTTCTTGAACTATTCAATTCAGACGTAATGCTAGATAGATCTAAATCTAAATTTTGCTTTAATATGATGAGGGAGCATTTTTCATTTATATTTTGAACTTCGCATTAATCCCTAGTTAAACTTGTTGAGCTCAATAAATTTCCTTCATGAACCTAAGTTGGGATTTGCAACCCTACATTGAGGCAAGATAAGATATAGCAATTTTTGAAAAATTTAATGAACAAATGAGTGAAACTGGGGCATATAAAAAAGGATAAGAGGAAAAAAAGAAGAAAGGAAAGGAAAGAAAGAATTATGAGTAAATAAGAAGAAAGTAAAAGGAAAGAAAGAAGAACAAGGAAAAGAAAAAAGAAAAGCAAAGGCAAAAGTAACAAAAAATGAAGAGGAAACGTAAGAATGGAAAATTGAATTATGAAGTGGAGAAGAAAAAAAATGAATGTGAAGTGTTCAAAACGTTTTAAAATTGAAAGAAAAAATTTGGTAATACTGGGGCATGTGTAAAAAAGTTATGGGGGTAAAGTCTTTCAAATTTGCAAAACTCGACTGTCCAAATTTGTCACAAAATTAGTTCTTTGAGCCTCTTGTTATCCTTCCTTTCTAAAACACAACCCTAGCCTACGTTTTGTCCTAATATATAAGTCCTCTCTAATCATAACATGTTTAGTGACAGGATAATTCCAGAATCTAATATTAATAGTGATGATGGAATTAGAGAGTTCGTGAAAAGAGAGAAGGAAACATGTATGGTCTAAAAGGGCTTAGTGAAAATCTGAAAATGGCGCTATGAATAAAAACATCAACCATGACAAGAATAAAAAAGCCTACTGGAATTGACAAAAATTTTGGTGCGCAAGGTGTAGAATCTGACTTTGATGAACATCTAACAAACATTAGAGACAAAAATGAAGAAAAAAAAAAAGGAAGGGAAGAGTCAGAAGCATCCTGCGTTTGCAAGTATTATCCTATAGAGAAGATGCGGTAATTCAAATGATCAGATGAGTGAAGTTATACCTTATCCCATTGTTGCAAGTTGGGTGAAGTATCCATATAAGAAAGATACTTTTCAATTCATCATCACAATTTGGTATTATTACAATCCAACATAGGCAAAATCGACTACTCCATCATCAATTGCCTCATAAATTTTTTGAATGGCATGGTTTGCTGTCTCTGGCAACTTTGATTTAGTTAGGCTATATATTTCATTTAATCCCTGGAAGTTTAAAAGATTTGACTTTAACAATCATTGGAAATAACCTTGAAAGACTCCCGACAAATTGATGAATTTTTATAATATTTTTCTATTGCATTTGATTTCTAGTGGTTGTTTTAATCAAAATTATCTTAATTATCTCGATCATATTTATGTGAAATGAGCAAAGAAAATTTTAAGGCCCCGTGATAATAAATTTGAGCCTCATTTAAATTTTTTTAATTTTTCAATATTCAGATTATCTAGGGCCTTCATGAAAAGTGAAAATCTTAAAATTGAAAAGAAAATACATGAATTTCACAACTTTATTTTTAAATGAAAAGATAAAATAATTTCATTTAATCTTTGTACATATTCATTTTGTACATAACATTGTAAATTTTTATTCTTATTTGTAAATTCCTTTCTCTTTTATAGATATCACGTTATCCTATGTGCAATGAGAAGAGAAGTCGTCAATATTCAAAAGGGAAGTCTCGGGTAATAGATAATGCATTTTACTTCCCATGATTGAACTCAAACTATAGCTTTGATTCAGGTAATTGTGCAGACTCAAATCACTTATAAGAGCCACGAGAAGCAAGAATTCACCACAATAGATTTTTGTCACTCAAATTTTACGAACAATGAAAAAACATTTAGTCATAATATGATGAGCATTCTAATATTTGAAGTTCATATTCACATCCATTGACATAAACTATAAGCCTAACCGAGATTGAGGTTTTATAGCAAGGCCTTCGACCTAACCGAAAGGAGGTTCGAACCCTATCCCTTAACCCTAAAGGTTGACATTTCACGTTAAGACTCGAGGCAAGTTGTGGATATTTTCCTTTCATATTTGACAACAAATGATGAAAGCTCAAAATATTATGAATAGAAGTTGCTTCAATCCATTCTTTATCATTCGTTACAAGTAACTCTAACAAAGAAGAACTGTACACACCTCAATTTAGGTTGAATCTGCAAGTTGGCATATTAAGTTGCATTTGCTACAATTTTAAACCAAAAAATATAAAAAAACATAAAAATTAAAATAATAAATTAAAACTCTTTCTATGATTTTTTTTTCATCGAAATAAGTTTGATAAAAAATTAGTTATAAATAAAAATAATAATAATTACAAACCAAATAAAATGTGAATAAATGGAAAAGAGAAGAAATACAAAATAATAACAAATAAAAAATTAACTACAAAATTAATCAAATAAATTGTAAACAAAAATAAAAATTAATAAAAAAATAATTAAAAATAAATAAAAAAGAAATTAAGATGTTGGGATTACGTTGGGGGGAGCTTGGGGTGTTTGGTGGGTGCAAACATCATATTGAAAGGTGATTCACAAGTGATCATCAATGTTATCAGCAATTTGGCTAGTGCTCAGGACACACTGGATCAAATTCTCGCTCGAATCAAATATCTCATTAGAAGTAGAAATGGAGATGTTCGGATTCAACACAGAAAATGAAACAAGAAAAAAAGGGGCAAAAAAGAAAACAATAAAAATAAAAAGGTCAACTAAAAAAATTAATCAAATATAATTATAAGCAAAGATAAAAATCACAAATAAAAAATAAAAAACAAGTAAAAAAAAAAAAGTAGAAAGAAAAATTAAACAATTAAATTCGGAGCAAATGCAACATCCTGTTATGAGGATCATCTAGCCGTTATCTCTTCCCAAAACCCTGGCCGCCGGCGGCGACCCTACAAACGAAGAAGGGAGAGACCAGCTCTTCCATCTTCTCCCATTTCCCTAACTCTCCATTCTTCATTCTTCTCCATTTCTCTCTGATTCCTCTGAGGATCATCTACACCCGAAACCTAATATCAACTGTCATTGGCAAACGACCTCAAGCCACTGACGAGTTTGGCCACAGGAGCAACCATCAACTCTGCAAGCTTAAGAACTCATATCAGATTGCAAATCCGAGAAGGCTTCAAATAATTTCGACTGAGAAATTCGTGATTGCCGCAGCTCGATTCAGATCATTACCGAAGCATTTGGAGATATATCTGGTGAAATTACAACAGGAGATTTAATGATTGCCGTCACATCCATTCAAACTGGTTGCCGTCACATCCATTCGAAGAACTACAACTGATCACAGGTATTCTCTCTATTTATTTATTTATTTTAGTATTGATTTGTTATTATGATTGAATTCTTTGATTCTCATTATCTTCTTAAATAATTTTCAAAGGAAATCTGTTAAATATCATTTTGAATTCATAATCTTATGGTTGGGTCATATGAATTGATTAATCATGAATTTCATTTCAAAATATGAATCTCCAGGTTTTACTTCATGTGTTTTAGTTATGAATTGATTAGGTTTTGAGATAATTTCTTTTAGCAATAACATCCTGTTATGAACTGATTTTTAATGTTTTCCATTACAATGATTAGATTTTTAGATGATTCCCATATTGTTTCTTATATATGTTTTTATTTTCTATTCTAATAGGTTTATTTCCTTTTAATTTTCTGATATCTGTTGTATATTACATTGATATAATCTTATAGATTCTTTTGCGGCGTGATCTTAAGGTCCGATTAGGTTTTCTGATAAGAGATTGTTAGCAGTTCATGAATTCAATTTACTTTTCTTTTCACATGGTCATGTTCTAGATATTTTTTTTTTTCTAAAATTTTATATAAATTAAATTTGAATGAGACCTGCACCATTTCGATTTTAACTTATCAATTGAAAGGATGAACTTCATGTTAGAATACCTTCACTTGACCTACTTAAAAGGATAACTTTCAGAAGTCAAAGGTTGCTGCCCTGTGATCAAGATCATTGGTTTTTGGTTTTATTTTTATATAAATGAGTTTATTTTGCTCTAATTTTCGGATATATTTTGTATTCCATCATGATCAGATTTTGTAAATTGTTTGTTGAAGCATATTTTGAGGTTTTGATTAGGTTTCTAAAGCAATTTCTTCTATCAGTTCATGTTTCTATATGTCCACAACTTGGATAATTGTTTTTTTTTAAATACTTAGAGATTGAATTTTGATCTGATTTTTTGCGTGATATCTGCAGCTTTGGGTCTAATACCTATGAAAATCTGGTTTAAACTTGGAACTAGGTTTAGATGCTTAATGAGAAATGTTTTTCCCTCTTGTTCAAGAAATCCAGCAAACCTGGGATTTTCGAATTGATTGATTTTGCTATATTTGCATATTTTCCAGGTTCTATGATTTGGATGTCTTGTTGGAATGAATGTTAGGAAACTATATGATTTTTACAGATTTCTAGAAGATTCATTTGAGCTGATTTGTGAATAGGTTTTCAGTTCTAATTCATTAAATTATAATAGAATTCTTGTTTCAAAAAAAAAAAAAAAAAATCAATATTTAGGGTTTTATGAGATATTTCAATTCATGATCAGTTGTTAACCAAGCGGTTTAGCTTAAATCTAATGTGATCAGTAGGGTAACCTGTTATACGGGGGAGAAACGGGTGCCTAATACCTTTATGTTCCTTCAAATGAGCCTTCTTACTCTAATCTCTGGATTTAGTGTTTTAATTCCCAATTTTAGCACATTAGACCAGATTTGACCATTTGATTGCGTTATCATTCACACCCTAACTCAATGGATGGTGGCGAGTCCATTTATTCGATATCCATGATCTCATGGGACCCTAAATATTTTTGAGCATTCCTTTTGAGGTTTCAGAGTATGGTTCCGATGGAGAGTGGAAGCAATAACTGCAACCAGTGGAGATCAGAGGAAGCCATTGCTGGCAATGCTGAAGCTCTTGAAGCTCTTAGAGAACTCATCACATTCCCCATAAACTACCCTCGAGAGTCTCAGAAGCTCGGTCTCAAGGTAAGCTTTTCTGTTCCCCTTTTTCACTTTTGAATCAGCTCAGTTGTCGTTTGTTCTTGATAAGATTTTTAAATTTCTTTCAAATTTTTGGATTTTACTTCAGTGGCACAGAGGATTGCTGCTATATGGTCCACCAGGCACAGGAAAGGTTTGGTTCTAGCCACCATTCTAACTTTATGATCCAAAATATGAGTTTTTCCTTTATATTATGGCTTTTTAAGAAATGGGTATAAAGATAAGGTGGTTGATGTTTGTGAGAATAGTACTTTGGTTATTTTGGAATGACATGTAGAGAATAATATATGAGTTTAATTAGATTTATTAGGGATTGAGTTAGATTTGATTTGGCAAATAGGAGGAGGTTCAAGAGAATATTATAAATTTTGGGTGTCTAAAGAAGTAGATTGAAAAATACATAACTCCTTTGGAGATTCCTCTCCTCTCAAAGTGACATCCCTTCTAGCTTTGTCTTGGTTCTTTGTTTTTGTACTTTACTTTTCTTTCTTGTTTGTGTCTTGGTTCTCATCTTGAGGACCTGGCACTTTTCTGTTTTTTTTGTATTCTTTCTCTGATATTTATATATATTGCTGGTTAATCATCAAAAAAAAATTTAGATTGTGCATTATTTTATTTATTATTTTGCAGATTTATAAAACTGAGAAAAATAGCCAAAAAATCAATAGTGTTTAATAACTTATGCCCTCTTAACTTATATTATAAAAATCACTAGGTTTAGTTTCCTGGTATGACATGGTTTTCCCCCCATGTGGAGTGCTGATGTGGCTAATATAAACTGGTCGCCTAAGAAGGGGTCCTTTGTGGGTCACGTAGACAATATCTATAACCCCATTGGCCGTATTAGTGCCCACATGGATACATATTGGAATTTGTGCATTATAGGAATTGTCTATTTTTTTTTTTTATATTGATATCGTTTTCTACATGGTGGACATTGATTCCTTTTCAAAACATGGATGATAATTTTGGTTTTGTACATTCTCCTCTATTTATATAAACCTTCGTTATCGATAAAAAAAAAAAAAAAAATACACGGATGATAATTTTGGGTTTGAAACTTAGTAAGTGAAGTGGGTCCATGTGAAATGACATATGGACAAGTGGAGTCCTCAAAATCACTTGCCATGTATGGATTCCAAGTCTCTTCTGGTTTCTTACTCTAGTGCATCTCACCAGCCTCTCTCTCTCTCTCTCTCTCTATCTATCTATCTCTCCCCCTATATATATTTTTGTTTGTTTGTGTAACCCCTGATCTTGTTTTACATGTAGAGGTATGCGGGCTTGGTCTAAAAGATCGAATTGCACGTTTATTAAACTGGTCTGCTGGTGTCATTGCTATTCCATTTTCTTGTTTCATTACTAAATTTTATGTGTTTCAAATCAGGTATTCTGAGTATAATGTTGAGTTTTCCTCAGTTCTATAACCGGCTTAGACATCTTAAATTAATGAATGGGCTGATTGGATTGAGCCATAAGCTACCTATGTGTGATAGTTCTTAGTCTAGTTTTCTGAAACCATCAATATCTCTTAAAATCATTAGGATGACATCTAAACTTTGTTTCTCAGACAAGCTTGGTACGTGCCGTTGTTCGAGAATGTGGTGCACATTTGACTGTGATTAGGTACTGGTTTCAGCTTCTATGATTTAAAGTAATTATGGTTTCAATTGTGATTTTCTAGGTGGGAAAATTACATGGTTTTAAGTATCATAAGAAATTGTTATGTATTGCTTGAGACCTACTGGTGTTTGAAGACAGAGACAAGTTATACATACGAAACACAAGTGTAAGCCTAAATATTGGCTGATACGCATGATATCATTACATATTGGCTGAGTCATCATAGTATCAACAGTATGTAGCTGATACCCAGTACGGACGTTGATACATAATGGTACTTGGCTGTTAAATAAACCATGATCTGGGGCTTATTTTTTCTACAAGAACTCCTTCAAATCTCTGGACTCCTTAAAACTTCATTGTTGTGACTGCTTTGTAATTTTCTCTTCAGAACCTTAAAGAAATGGGAATTAATTGGAGATTCAAGTGATCTTTATCAGATTTTTCGGTGATTTTTCATTTTTTCTTCAAATAAATGCATATGTTGGCTTATTTATATTTTTCTTTTATGGAGCTGAGTATGGGAAAAAGTTATCCATATCTTCTCGATTGTTTTTAATATTCATTTTTCCTGCCCAAAAGCAAGATTTTGCATGGTATAAGACAATACTTACTGGTATCCCCATAGATATTGCTCTTGGTATATTCTGATAAACCGATGCGAAGTTTTGAATCCTGGAGCTAGTTATTGATAACGGGATTGCATATATATATATATATATATATATGTTTGTGTGTGTGTGTGTGTATACATATATATATATATATGTTTGTGTGTGTGTGTGTGTGTATAAATATAT
>JAUPMG010026664.1:0-14879 GCA_031762675.1 Pachysandra terminalis | reverse complement strand
ACCAAATCCATGGTCTTAAGGCTAATGATGTGCAAGTGATGATTGTGCACATTAACTAATCATGCAATGGTTGTGTACAGGGTGTAATAATTCTACCTAGCTTGCTTGACATGTTGCAATCAAGTAAAAATTAATCATATCTATATATCATGCTATAACTCATATGATTATTGGTCCAAACAGAGTATAAGGAATTGAATCATGCATATTCATATTTAAACAATATCAGAAATAGTTTAATAAAATCATATTGCACATGCTTACGAAAATAAAATCAAGTTTCAAACAATTTGCAAGTTTCGGCTCATCTTGAGGTCACCGGAATGTAATTTGGTGGTTATTCGGTGCGTCGGGCGTGTCGGGTAGTCGCCGTGGATAGTTTCATGTTTTTCTAAAATTCTGGGTTTTGGTCTCAGGGGTTGGCTTGGCTCGTTCTCGGCTCATCGAGAATTTGGTCAGCGCATCAGGTAGTCGCCGTGGATAGTTTCATGTTTTTCTAAACTTCTGGGTTTTGGTCTCAGTGGTTGGCTCGGCTCATTCTCGGCTCATCGAGAATTCGGTCGGCGCCAAATCCAAGGGCTTACAATTCATAGTGTTAGGCTCGGCGCTCGGCTCATCGAGCAGGGTGTCGGCGCCAAAACCAAGGGCCTAATGGTCACACAGAGAGGCTCGGTTCGTACTTGGCTCTCCTTGTACTCGCTGATCTCTCATCTGGGCTGGTTCGGTGCGTACTCAGCTCGCCGTGTACTCGCCGAACAACCTATTCTGGGCAGTTTTTCCAGAATTTTGATTTTTCTAAACTTCTAATTGAATTTCTTCCTTAAGTAATCCTTCTTAATATTAAATTCTTTTAAAATATTTAAGAAAACACAAGTAAATAAGTAGTTGATAAAATGCTTTGAAAACTTTTGAAAACTAATCTAAATTTGAAAACATACTCCTATACTTGAAATATAAGCTTAAACTCTACTTAAACAATAAAACTAATTTAATTCGAAAACTTACAATACTCTGCTGAGTTAAAACCGATAATTCAGTTCTGTTCTTCTTCTTCTTCTCCTTGTAAGCTCCAAGCTTGGTGTGATTTTCGAAAACCAGACCCGGCCTCTTATTTATACTAATTCAACAACTTCCTAGTCCTAGTAGGAGTAGTCTTTATGTTTTAATCTTGTCTTTTCATTGGGATGTCTTAGATTCTAGTCCATTAGATGAGTTCCCAGCTCTCCTAGTTCAACTATGTTTCTATTATTTAAATATTTAAATTTAACTCCTAAGGAAGCTTCTATTAGTGTTTTAATCTTAACCATTGATTGTGAAATCTTATGTCCTGCAAGATCTAAGCTATCAATTCCAACTTTAGAAGTTATGATTGTGTGTGTTGCACTTAGTTTCCTAATTGTACAACCCATCAATCACAATCAGTCAAAAGTCAAATAGAAGGCTATTTACTAAAATTTTAAATTAACCCCTATTTCTACAGTAATTACACTTAAGTCTTAATTTGGTTTGGGTTATTACAACATGAGATACGTTAAGTGCATCTTTGTGAGATACTCAGAGCACGTAGGTCTTTGTCTGTGATCAGACCGACGGGGGTCTAACACAAATTGAGTCACGTTATGTGGATTTCATCGAGGATGATTTCGTAAGCAGGAATTATCATAGATGAATTTAGAGCTCTTCGAGATGAATGAGCCAGAGTTGGGGTCAGCGATGATCGCCCCATATCCAAATACCAATGAGAACATCGGTTCTTAACAGGATCCCATGGATTCTACGGGCGTTGTGGACAGTGGGAGTGGATTATTGCCTGGTAGGAGTGTCCTGGAGGACACAGATTTTAGCAATTTCATGCATAGTAGTCGTGGACAGATTCTTTGTCGCCGTTTTACGATTGATGGGGAGTCATTCATGACTGTCATGCTCGATGATGATGAGCCCGATTCATACCAGGAGGCATTATCATTACCTGCTTTACAGAAGTGGATGACTACCATGCAAGATGAAATGACTTTCATGGAGAAGAGCTAAGCCTGAGAACTTGTTGATCTCCCTCGTAGATGCAAGACCATTGAAAACAAGTGGTTTTAAAGGTCAAGCGGAAGGTAGATGGAAGTGTATAGAGATACAAGACCGTCTCATGGCAAAAGGTTATACCCAAAGAGGGCATAAACTACGAGGAGACGTTCTCACAAGTAGTAAGATTTGCCTCCATTCTAGCTATTGTCGCACACCTGATTTGGAACTCTACTAGATGGATGTCAAAATTGTGTTTCGTAGCGGAGAAATGGATGAGATCTATATGGATCAACCTGAGGGTTTCATGGCTGAGGGGCAAAAGCGTAGAGTATGCAGACTAAAACCTTATACGATTTGAAACAGTCATCCTGGCAGTGATATCTTCGATTCCATCGAGTCATTATAGAGTTTGGTTTTACGATGATCGAGGAAGACCACTGTGTGAATGTTCGAGACCATGGTAGAAGCTTTCTTATCTTGTCGTTGTATGTTAACGACATATTGATAACGAGTAATGACAGAGAGACAATTGTCGCTACTAAAGAGTGACTTTCCTTCAATTTTGAGATGAATGATATGGGTAAGACAGACTACGTTCTTGGTGTTAAGATTCATAGTAATTGCGTTAAAAGGCTTCTTTATTTGTCCCAAGAGACTTACACATGGAAAGTACTTGAGTGCTTCAGAATGCACGATGCCAAACGCATTGACACTTCTGTTGAGAAGGGTGCTTCATTGCGTCTTGGTCAGTCCAGAGACAGAGGAAGAGAAGGAACAGATGGCTCGAGTTCCCTATGCTAGTGCTATAGGTAGTCTGATGTACTCTATGATATGTACTTGGCCTGATATTAGTTTCGCGGTTGGCTTAGTCAGCCATTACCAGAGTAACCCAGGGCAAACTCATTGGAAGGCAGTGAAACATATTCTTCGATACTTACATGAGACAGCAGATTACATGTTTGCTTTCAAGGAGCAAATTTGCAGCTACGACGCTACTGCGATGTAGACTGGACATGTGATCTAGAAAATCATGAGTCGATGTCAAGATACACATTCTTGCTAGGTGGCGCGACCATCTTGTCACATCCTAAACATAGAGATCTCATTGGAGTCCCTAAAGATTTGAAATATGACTCTCACCCATTCCACATGAGAGTGGTAGTCAATACATTGCCAAACACATTGAATCCATTAAGATAACTATAAAATCTGGAATTAAAATATCCTTAAAAATCCAATCAAACAAACAGCGGTGAACTATCCCTTGTGCACTGCAGTTTCTAGGGGCTGTGACCTAATGGGCACTATCCCCACTCTTATTTTTTATCACAGGAACATATCCAGGGTTTACCAACGTGAGCTATCCCTTGTGAACCATACATTACCCGATTTACTAACAAAATTTCACTTACCATCCGTCCACAAAACAAGATGTAAAGGTTGGTCTATTGGGATAGCTAGTCCCTCAACACATGCAAATGGTCCATCTAGGATTTCCTCACCAATATTGTAAATTCCAGATTACAATATCACTCATTATATCCATCAATTCTAGAAATTTAGAATTATGGGATCAAGTCAAGGCATTAGACCCAAATCAAGGTCTAGATGCTCCATAGGCATATGCTGTGCAAAGTGAATTGTGCAATTTGCTAATTATTTAATTGTGTATATGAACATGTGCAATTAAATCAATAAAATATGATCATAACATGCTTTAAAATAATAAAAATCAAAATTAAAAATAAACATGTCGGGCAAACATAGCAAAAGTCTTCCTCAGTACTTAATTTATGCTAAATATATATCAAAATCAATTTCTAACACCACAAACATTCTCAATTAGGTGTTTTAATCATGCTGGTAAAGTTTCATGCAAATCGGACAACTTTCAATTTTAGAGGTATACCGCCAACCTTGCCACTGGTCTGCCGACAGGGTCGCGGCAACCTAGCAGTATGCTGTCGATCCTTGGCAAGGTAACCAGTGGGCAAAAAATAAAAAAACACAAAGGGTCGGCAACCTAGCGGTATGCCACCATTTCGCTCGGCAGCTTGGTCAGAGACTAAAAATCAACACTGTGGGTGTCGGCAGGGTTAGTGGTGCACTCCTAGGCTGCCGACACCACCCAGAAACTTCAGCGGTAGACTAGCGGTATAGGCGCTCGAGAAAAATCCCAGCAAACATTGAAAAACACTTATTAAAACAAATTTTTTATAAAAACACTCATGATAGAATTAAAATCTGAATAAAACACATAATTTAAATCACAAACAACTCACCTAACTTACCTTGATCCTTGTGTGGTATTCAAACCCATAAAATATTAACCTTAGTCATGTTTTGATTAAGGAGTAGAAGAAAGAGACTTTGATAGATATGCTATGTCATACTCAAGGAATATGACATGTATACCTAGTTCATATAAAAAATAAGGTTGTATTTGAGTACTTACCTCGAGTTTTCGATGGTGTTGAGTAGAACACATACTTCTTCAAAGTCAGAATCTTCTGCAATTCCTCAATCTCCAGCTTTTGAACTTCTATCCGGTTGTTGTACTCTTCTTCTCTTTTCCTTTCTCTTGGAATATGGTCCATACGTTTATCTCTAATGCTTATATAGATTTTTGTTCTTAGTTTAACTTAGTCTAGGAGTCCTTATTAGTTTAGGTTTAGTATTAATTCTCCACCCTTAGATTAGATTGGTAAAGTCCTACTTAGTTCTAACCATTGATTAAGTGTCCTAGTTTTAGTAGAGTTAATATTAACTCCATTTTAGTTAGAGAATCTTAACTAAATTAGAACTAGTATTAACTCCTATTAATTTCCAGCCATTAGATTAGATTAGATTAGAATCTCCTACGAAATCCCAGCCACACATTATGACTTGTGAGAGTTATAATTGTGTGTGTTGCACTTAGTTTCCAACAGTATAAGCCACTAATCACAACAAGTCAAAGTCAAATATAGTAGCTAATTTACTAAAATTTTAAATAACTCCCTATTCTTTTATTAATTACACATTGACCCTATGAATAAGTTGGGTTATTACACATCTCTTAGAGTAGCAAGATGCAAGTCTGTGTCACGTTGTTCACTATGGAGTCAGAGTACATAGCTTGTTGTGTAGCCGTTCAGGAGACCGTATGATTGAAGCGATTCTTGTAGGATCTTGGAGTCTTCAGAGCTGGCGTATGACCGATCACCATTTATAGTGGTAGTATGGCAGTATTGGCCTATGTTAAAGACCCCAAATACCATGGCAGGACGAAGCACATCGACATTCGCTATTATTACATCAAATATAGAGTTGCACATGGACACGTGTCCTTTACACACATTCCTACTCGGCAGATGACCGCTGATCCCATGATTAAACCTATAGCTAGACAAGCTTTTAAGGTTCTTGTCTGAGAGATGGGATTACGTAGATTGTGATTTATATTAGGTGGTGCAGTTTTTATTTACATTTGTTATATAGACATCTCATATTACATTTATATTTCATGCATGATGGGATTATGTAGATGTAGACACCCCGTGTCCTTTACACACATCCCTACTCAGCAGATGACAGCTGATCCCATGATTAAACCTATAGCTAGACAAGCTTTTAAGGTTCATGTCTGAAAGATGGGATTACGTAGATTGTGATTTGTGTTAGATGGTGTAGTTTTTATTTATATTTGTTATGTAGACATCTCATATTACATTTATATTTCATGCATGAGAATTTAATAAAGTATCTTTTCATGAGGCATGAGATTGTGTATTACATGCACACTTTACACACACATTACCTCCATATTGTGAGGATATGGATATGAAATGTCACCAGGCTAGTGGTCGGCTTCTCACACAATGACCAGCCCTGACGCATGCATTGCGAGCAGGGTGAGACATCAAGAGGACTTGTGCCATCGGGGGCATTTAGAGGACTCTATGAGTTATATGTGGACCTTATGAGAGCCATGATGAGATTCCTTAAGGAATCAAGTATTACCTGATAAAGCCGGATGTGAGACCTTAATCAAGGAGCCTGAGAGTTGTGACTTGAATTAAAGAGCTCAGGTTAGGCGCATAGATTGCAACTAGACTAAGATTCGTACAGTGTAAGAGGTTGACATACTCTTGGTGTCACATCCCAAACCTAGAGATCTCATTGGAGTCCCTAAAGATTTGAAATATAACTCTCATCCCATTCCACATGAGAGTGGTAGTCAATACATTGCTAAATATATTGAATCCATTAAGAAAATTATAAACTTCTGGAATTAAAATATCTTAAAATTATCCAATTAAACAAACAACGGAAATTAACTACTCCTAGTTTCATGCTTCAATCAAAATCCCACCTACTACTCAAATCTGATCCTAACTAATGATAAAATCAAATAAAAACATGAAAGCCAATAAATGCTACTATAAAATGTACCAAAATATCAATCAATGTTCCTATTAAAACTAATATCTTCATAGCACTCTTTTCCTTCGTTTTGATCATTATAGTCCTGTTATTGTCCATCTATAGATCCTGAAATATGGTTGTTTGAAAGCGTAAGCTACACTTATCTTGTAAGTAAATAAATCAAAACAATATTTAAGAATGCAGTAGGGACAAAGCCACTATTCATTGGTATTCCCATAGACGAAAACAAGATATTAGTATATGGAAATAGTGATATGATATGATATGCAATGTAATATGATATGCTGTGATGTGCAATGCAATATAATATGATGGTTCAATTATTAATGAATGCAATGCATGCTCATCCAACAATATATATATAATCACCATGTGTAATTCAAGCACAATCATATGAAATGCAATATGCATGTTGTTTGGCATTCAAATAGTGTATGTCCCACACCAGATCCAACCTTTGGCAATTCAAGATGAAAACCATCTCCCAAATACATGGCCAGAATATAGGGTTATTATACGTGCGCACCGCAGTTTTTAGGGGCTGCGACCTAATGGGCACAATCCCCACTCTTATTTTTGATTACGGGAACATATCCAGGGCATCACACAAAACTTCCCTTGTGAACCATACATTAGAGAATTTCACTCAACATCTATCAACAGGACATGGATAAAGGTTGGTCTATTGGGATAACGACTCCCTCAACACATGCAAATAGTTCATCCGAGACTTCCTCACTTACATTGTAATTTTCAGTTTACAATACCTCTCATTTTATCCATAATTTTCAGATATATAGAATTATGGGGTCAAGTCAAGGCATTAGACCCAAATCAAGGTCTACATGCTCTATAGGCATATGCTGTGCAAAGTGGATGGTGCTATTGGCTAAACAATCAATTGTGTACATGAACATGTGTAATATAAGCTGTAAAATATGAAGATGATATGGTTCAAGATAATAAAAGTCAAAGTCAAAAGTTCACATGTTGGGCAAATATAGAAAGTCTCCTCAATAGGTGAATAATATAAAATATATGTCAAAACCTAATTCCAACACTACAAACAGTCTCAAATAGGTCTATTAAACATTCTGTAAAAATATCAAGTCAAATGGACAAACTCAGTTTTTTTCGGCTTGCCGACCATAAGGCCGAAGCTTTCGGTCGACCTAGAGCTTCGGTTCCTTGTATAGAGACTTTCCACACAAAAAAAAAAAACTTCGGTCCTCCACTCGGCTGACCCCCGAGTGGACCGAAGTTGCCCAGAAAGGTTTAGGTCCAGTGCTTGGTCGACCCTCGAGTGGACTGAAGCACGGAAAACCCAGAAAATACTCCCTTTTTCCCAGAAAAGTTCCAAAAAACCCAAAATATAGATAATGCAATCATTCGGAAACCAAATTCCGAGAAAAACCTATAATTTAAAGTACAAACCATTCACTTAGCTTACCTTAATCTTCATATGATAATCAAACCCATAAACTATACCTTTGATCATGTTTTGATTAAGAAAGAGTAGTAGAAAGAGACTTTGATAGATATGCTATGTCATATTCAAGGATATATACCTAGGTCATATCGAAAATAAGGTTTTATTTGAGTACTTACCTTGAATTCTCAATGGTGTTTAGTAGAGCACCTTCTTCTTCCTCTTCAAAGTCTGAACTTCTGCAATTCTTCAACTCTAAGATTCTCCAAGTTGATAGAGCTACTGCACTTCTCCTTCTCTCTCTTCATTTTTGAATTTATGATCCATTCATCCAAAGCATCTTCTTTTATAAATTTTCTACTGAGTTTAATTTAGTCTAGGAGTCATTATTAGTTTAGGATATGGTTTTAAATCTCCGTCCTTAGATTAGATTAGTATCTCCTACGAATCCTAGCCATACATTACAACTTATGAGAGTTATAATTGTGTGTGTTGCACTTAGTTTCCTACAGTACAACCCACAAATCACAACAAGTCAAAGTCAAACTAATGAGCTGATTTACTAAAATTTTAAATTACTCCCTATTCCTTTATTAATTATACATTAACCCCTATGAATTAGTTTGGGTTATTACACTTGGCTAGGCCTAGAGCTCCACCGTAGCATTTTTTGCATACCACATGTGCTATTAGTGACATTTCCTTTGATAGCAAGTGAATGGATCCCTATTTCCTTGTTATGTGAGATCAGGATGATCTTAGAGTGGATCAACTTATACTCTTACTACCTTTAGTCATGTCTTGAAGTTAGATCTAATGATCGCTACTCTGACTTACTTTCCTATGGCCATGCATCATATGGTCTATCAGGGGTTTGTCTGTGAAAGTAGTTAGGTCTAAGATAAATAGCAAGAGGCTTAGGGAAGACTATTTGGCATCACATTCAGAGAGATACGATTCATAGAGATATGTGCTCATGTTTTAAAATTATTATTTTGATGTTTCACATCTTTTACTTATATGTATTTGATATATATGTAGACTATATGAATTATTTTAAATGCACATTAATATTAATCTAGTGGTTGAGTGTAGAGATCTGAGCTTATGCTCACGAGGGACTAGAAATACTCAATCCGATGTGGCCAAATGTGTCTGGGGCATAAGCGAGACTTTTGAGAGTGTATCGCCCTGTCAGTTTTATGGAACTTGATATGGAGTCGCTCGCCTGTTACTTTGTGCTCGTCGGCGCACGCTTGACTTGTATGATTAGCATCCATGATAGGAAGATAAGATGTACATCAGAGAGATGCACACTCAGTGCCCATTATGAACGAATGAGAGATGTTGGATTTATGTGTTGGGTCGACCCGGTTGGCCTGGCCCAGTTGGGCCGACCCAGGTTCCCACTTAAAGTATGGGATGTCCATGCTTGGTGTGAGACCAAGTGTGACTTGGGCTCAATCTCCTAATGAGATTAAGAGAGAGTCCAAGATAGAGTTGAGTTGAGTCTCCTATTTATGAGACTCCTCCCAAAAAGAACACTCCACATTTTAGTGAATTCCAACCCTAGAGAATCTCTCTTCTCTCATCATCTCTTCTTCCTCCTTGAGATCTGGGTTTTGCTACTTAGATTCCCATACAGAGATATGGACGTTTTGAGTGTGGAACATTGTATGTGGTTTTAGTAATCACATATTCCGACGTGGGACGTTTTTTGGTTCGATAGAGATCTTCCACTGCAGATCCGGGTTCGTGTGTATTGAGGCACGTGATCCAGTTCGTCTACAACCTTCAATTGTGCTACTTATAGGATTGGCTCTAGACGCAATAATCTGTGTTTGTATCTTTTGTGATCTTAGTGCCAAATTTCTGCATTTTTGATGACTTGTATTAGTTTGCTGCTTTTCTTTGTTATCTTCTCTTTTTTTACAACTAAATTATTTAGTAATTTTTAGTGGGTATGTTGATGTGCATATTTTTTGGTATGCCCCGAGTATTAGGCTATTGTTGGAGCCTCATAGGTTTCTGCATGCGGTGCTAAGGCTTTGTTTGAATTGCCAAAAAACCTGGAAAATAAAGAAAATAAAATTCTGTAAAATATTTTACAGATAAATATTTTTTTCTATATTTTCTTGTTGTTTGAAATGAGGATGGAAAAAAAATTTAGAAACTACAAAAAAAATAGTAGAGCGAGCCAATGTTTGAGAGAGAGAGAGAGAGAGAGAGAGAGATGGGGATTGCATAAGAGATAGAGAGGGAAAGAAGATAGAGATTATAGAGAGAGAATATTAGGGGGAGAGAGAAGAGGTTTGTGCCCCCCCCCCCCCCCCCGGAATTAAATCAAAATAAAAAAATGTTATAGTGTTTCTCATCAATTTTAACTGATGGGACTTTTTTCTTATATATTATATTGAGAAATAATGAGAGCAATTCCGACTGTTTAGCTGACAAAGGACCTCTGGATAGACTATGTGGATAATATATTGGCATAAATAAACCTCATTAATAGTTTTTTACGAGAATGATATTAGATGCAGGTAAACCATCTTTGTCATGTGGCAAATGTTTTCGAGTTGAAACTTGGTGTTTGAGGTAAAATCTATTATACTCATAAACAAGCGGGGTTCTCCAAATAAGTTTTCAGTTTGCAATCTGTTTCATTAGATTTTTAAGTAGAGAGAATTTTTTCATACAATCAACCTTTATATATAATAAAAAAGTCAGCAAAATTCTAAGAGGATAACTAGACCATATGATGAGTCTATTTTAAATATTGTTGAAGTGATTTGGTAAACTAGATGTGTATATGTGTCTTTCAATATGAGCCTAATTCACATACCCAAGTTTTAGCCTCAAAACGTTTATCACTTAAAAGGGAAAAAGAAAAAAAAAAGCCTGAATGGGGATGCTAGGAAGAAATGGATAACACTATACAAACTCAACTATTAAAAGAAAAAAAAAAAAACAAATCAGAAAAACAATGTCTTTTAGTCAATTAATTTGTATATGTATCTATAAAATTTACAATCTTTTGCAAGCTATTTTTAACATTTTTCTAAAAGATAAGGTATTTCTTATAATAAATCTTAGAATATGAAAAATAAAATAAATAATATAGTTTTTTATTATTTATGAAATGAGTATTACTTAAATTTAATGAGTGAGAGTGATTTAGATGAAAGGTACTTTTATCACATTTATTTTTTAAGTAACGACAATAAAAGCTTTTAAATTACAAGAACATAGCTTAAATGATTTTTAAAATATAAATATAATATTATAAGATATAAATAAAAATATATCTATCAATAATGAAATTGTCAAAGCGAGGGTTTAAGACTTTAAGTAGTAAGACTAAAGACATTAAAAAAGAAAAAAGAGGAAATATAATCAAAGTATAAATGCAGGGTAATAACAAGTATTTCTAAAAATAAATATGTATAAGACAATAATTTTAATAAAATATATATGCCTTAGAATGTAGTTCTAAAAACTTTGAACAAGTAAATATAATTTTAGACAACTAAAAATAGGTGGAAAGCTGTAATTGAAAAAAAAACATAAATCTAAAGTCATTTAAAGAATAAAACATGGTAGAGGCTTAAAAGTGTAAACTTTTGAGGGGGGCCACATGCATCGCTACGCCACTCAGAGTAAGTGGAGGAGCGCATCTATCAATGCGTTTGGAATTCCCCAGCCCCAGCCCCAGCCCCCTACCTCTGCCACTGGAGAGATGGAGAGAGAGATTATCAGAGAGCTTTGAGAAAAAGGAAGGTTGTCAATCGTGACAGAAAATAACTTCAAGTTGTTTCCCAGGTTTTTTAAAAATTCATTAAAATATTTTCATGTAATTTATGATTTTCCCATGAAACGAACATCAAAAAAATTTTAAATTCAAGAAAATATTTTGTTTTCCATTATTTTCCGGCGATTCAAATAGAGCCTAAGTGGAAAACTATTTTCTTGATCTTTGGATTGCTTAGAAACTATGTTTTATGGTTGGAGACTTTTGAATCATGCACCGACCTTTTCTCTGTTTTTGCATGTAGTTTGCTCATAGGAAGTGCATTCAGAGATGGTGCAACAAGAAAGGTGGCATTATCTGTGAAATCTGCAATCAGGTTGAATTTTCTTAGCTTCTCTAATTGTGATTTGATTCTTGTGTGTGCATGAATATATGTTGTGAAGCATGAAGCTTATGCTTCTCATTTGTTTAACTGTTTAATAGGTTTATGCACGAAACTATTCCCTTCCACCACCCAGGAAAAATCCTGATGGTATGGCAATTGATATCAGGTAACTTCTGGAGGCTTCATCATTTGTTTGATTGTATACTCTCTTAAACTGTGCATTTTGTTTGAATTGAAAATTCAAAATAGTTTCATAGTAATATTGTAAAGTTTGTTTTTCAGTTACATGTTTCTTAGGCATTAGATGAAAAATATATGTACTGGAACTTTCTTAGTAGCTGTTGCTGTATGTATCCTTGAATTTGTTTTCATGAATAATGAGTTACATTGCAAAAATTAGATGTTGAAGAAAGGAGACTGTAGATATACAATTTTTCTCTGCAGTTTCTCTCTTTCTGTGCATTTTAACCGCATCTTTATACCTTTTCTATTGAATTTCTGGTTATACACGTCCTTGAGCTGCCCTGCAACTTTTTTTTTGTCTAATTGAATGGTTTTGTTAAATTAAGAATTCATTTTGTGGAGACCTTCTCTTATCACCTCTTTAAAACATTCCTGGAAAAGGAAAACTAGGTACCCAAATCGTAAAAAAATGTTTTCCTTTCAGCATTTTGCTGCATTTCTTTTTGGTGGCACTCTCTTTTCTTGCATGTGGGCTTGCACAAACTTAGGGTGATAAATCTGAGAGACTTATTTGGTAGATCCTGAGTACATTGTACTGATGACATATGGTTACATGTGGTGCACATTCTAGTGATGGAGACCTTGAGACCCATATTTCGGTGGGTCACAGCTGAGAGAACTGATCAAGCGAAACTTTTTTGTATGTTTGTAATGTCGATATGGTTAATGGTTCTGCAAATGTTCATCAAAGTAATGCTTATGATCATTCGAGTAGCTTGGCTTTTAGTGTAAGATATCTCCTTTAGGGCCCAGCAAATTATGGCATCCTTTCCCCTTGCATATGTATTCAGGAGTCTAAACTGCTGTTAAGGGTTTCTGAAAGCTCATTCGGCTTTGCATATGTTGCTTGCAAACTTATATGTTTATCTGTCAAATTATTAGCCTGTTTTTGTGTACGGACAGTCCTCCCTATGTTGAATCATGTTTAAAGGAAGCAATCTGCAGATTTAAAATTATTCCTTTATTTCATGCATATTCTGAAAAACCATTTGATATGCTGTTGTTGAGCATTTTCTAGTGGTATCTCCAACCTACTACACAATTTTCAAGGTCAGATTTTGCTTATCTTCAGTGGTTGATTTCATAATCAGCGCATATATGTTGTTAAGTGCTTAATAAAGACAAAATGAAGTATGACGGTGTCAGGTAGTAACAGATGAATAATTTAAGAAAATATGTTGATCCCTTGGAGTATGTAGGATTATGCTCATTCCTCATTCATACTCGTGGAAGACTCAAGGTTTTAAATATCGATATTGCTAAAAGTATTATCCCTTCCAAACCCTAGCGATGGATATATTGAGATAAATATCAACATCGCCAAAGAAGCTTAGAGTTGGGGGGAAACTTTGTGATAAATGTAGAAACTTTGAGCAAAAATTTGTGGAATTATGATTTAGATCTGTTTATGCCCAAGTTACTTGAATAATTACAAAACACGATGATATTAAACAAGTCATGTATAGGCAATAAAGGGACAAACCTAATATTTGTTTTGCTACTTCTTCATTGTAAATCTATATTTTCTAAATTTTGAATTTAATAAAATTTAATTTTTTTAATTTTAAAAAATATTTTAAATAAATAATATGCCAATCTTATTTTGGGGCAAGATGAATAGAATATATCAGCATTTTCTGGTATAAATGCTAAAGGTTTAATCAAATTTAAATCCCTAAGTTTCTGTTTTTTTTTGAAAAAATATATTTTCAATTATTTCTGTGAAAGCAATTAAAATAATTAATTTATTAATTAGAATAAATTTTTTGCGCCCCCAACATATAACTGGAGCCTTGATGTATTACATATAATAGCCTAAGGATACATAGCTAGGATGAAAACCCAAAACTATTTGATTTTCAAATCCTAAATCAATCGTCCTAAATAAAGTGCATGCCAATATATCACATGGTGATTGAGCATTCTTTTCATCTTTCATGTTAAATTAGGGGAAAAAATGCAAACTAAAATTCATCAAAACATTACCTTTGAATTTTCTTTGAATTCTCTGACCAAGAACGTGAAAAAAAGCATAAATCTTTCCCAAAAGTTGCGAAGATTCGCAATGGAGATTTCAAAATAAGGCTAAGAAGTGACGGATGTGACAAATATAAGGTTTGAAGTTTTTTTTTTCCATTGTGTGTGTGTGGCCATGCTTTCACGATCGAAGAAGTAGACACTGTTAGTTATATGGTTCTCGTTTTCTCCACATGTAGTTGTTTCTTCATATTGTTAGATACTCTGTCATCATAGAAACTACTTATTCCAACCAAGGTTTACGATGTCGATGTCGATGTCGCCAGGAATGTCGCTACGTGACTTCGGCAACATGTCGGCGACATGGTGAAAACAGGGGGAAATATCGGGGAGATGTGGGGAAACCATAGGTTTTTGATGGATTTTTGGCCCCAAACTTTAAACATGTCTAATTAAGACTTAAATGCATCCAAATACATCAAAAAATGCAAAAAAATACTTTTAACACATTAAAAGTCATTACTTGAGGGGGGTCAACTTACACGCTGTCGGGTCTGTAAGCTGTAAAAAAATATGCTACATCTAATTAAGCCACACTAAAAGTGAATGTAAGTCAATTAAAAGATATATAAAACTAGAAATCAAGTGCC
>JAUPMG010026654.1:0-14879 GCA_031762675.1 Pachysandra terminalis | reverse complement strand
TGAAATTTTAAGATCCACTTGTGAGTGTTAATTATCTTAGTGGTAATGATATGACAATCCGCGGTCTAGCAATAGATACCGAAGGTCTAACCTCGTGATCCGTGCCTTCCCTCATGGGATATGAGTCACTGGGCTCGGGGCGTGACACCGCCGAACTAGACCATTCATATTTAAGTTTTGATGTTGTAAATTGATACATATTGCCATACATGGTGGATTGAGTTATGATGTAAAATCACATGTATGAAAGTTAGTAGAGATGATATGTTGAGAAGCTAAAGGATTGCAATGTCATATGAAATACATAGAGAAATGTGGATTACATGTTTTAGATAGTTATCTTTCACACTGTACACCACAAATATGTTTGTTTAGCTAATGTGCACGCTTCACAATACTTCATGGACTCTAGACCCTAGTGGTCGAAGAGTGACCTCACGGTTGTGTCTCGAGGATGGAAATGAGAGTGATGTGTTTCCACATCTAGTGAGGAGACCGGCAGGATCGAGTTGAGGGAGTAGCTAACCCAATACACTCTCCGTTGCCAAGGGGCATTAGACCCAAGGAACAGAGATGGGCCTCTGTAGTCTAGTCAAGTGTTCATGTTTTCCTAAGGGATACCGCAGGATGGCTGCAAGTCTCGGTCAATGGACCACTGATCAAAATAAGTGGGGGAATTGTGCCTCATAGGTTGAAAACCCTTAAAACTATGCTGTACACGTAGAATAGCCCTATTCCATAGACCGTTACAACGGGGGGACGATTTCAGGTTGCTGGAACACCCTGGAGTGAATTCAGGTTACTGGGACACCCCGAATAGAGACCGGATCAGGAGGAAACAATTCACATTGACATTCTACCAGAGTTTGCATTTGCACAGCATATAGGTTGTGTGAAAAGTCACCTTAGTGATGTTTATAATTTAGGAGCATGACATCACATTTAATAATTAATCTGCCCCAGGCATTGTATTGTTGTATTCTTTCTTGTTTGCTTGTGCTTAAATTATTGTGAATTGTTTAGACTCTAGGGTTTACCTGATATATTCCTGAATCTAATTCTTACTGGCTAGTTTGCTCATGCTTTTAAGCAAAAATTTTAGGAAACTTAGAAATTGTAGTTGCTGAGGAGAACGAAGTAGAAGAAGAAGAAGTATACGAGAAAGAGAATGAATTCTACTTGCCTTAGTGATATTTTATTGTAAATGCTTGGACATTTTCTGTAATTATTTTTGATACACTACTTGTTTGATTTCTTTTGTTGGAGGATACTTAGGTTGTATCTTCTTTTTTGAATTCTGATTTTTAACCTAGGACTTATATTTTGATCTTTCCGCTGCTATTGATGTAATTATGTAAACAACTCTCATATTTTCCAATTGAATGAAATTCATTCAATTATGCTATTGTCTTTGAAATCGACTGCCACTCTCCTTCCGAGGAAGTGGAGGTCTTTATCTGGACCTCGCTGGGCCCTCAATGGTCTATTGGGTTCGGGTCGTGACAAAGTTGGTATCAGAGCTTTAGTTCTTCGTTTTCAATCAGAATTTTTGTTTTTGAGTTTTAAAGTTTTTGGAGTGTTGTTGTTTCAAAAGTTTCTGTGTGATGATTGTTAAAAAACAATCATCTGAAATTCTTACTTACGAGAAATTCGGATGCGTGAACTCTTTTACAGATACGTAGTTCACACTTCTTCCATGGCTGGACGTAGAGGTTGGCATGCTCACGAGCCACAGTTAGAGGAGGATTACGTCTGGAGGAGGGGTCGTCATGCCAATGATCCTCCATTGGTAGGGAACCGAGTAGAGGATCCTCACCTTGCTGGTGTATATTAGGATTCAGGGGACATGGCCAATATGATGCAGAGGCAATCAGTTCAACTCCAGGTTGCGACACAGAGAGGTGCTTCAAGTTTAGAGCGTTTTAAGAAGCTTGGACCCACACTGTTTTGGGGAGTTGTGGATCCTTTAGAGGCACATAATTGGATTGATTCAATCAAGCACATCTTCGAGGCAATGAAGGTGGAGGAGACGGATATGGTCCGGTATGCAGCTTTCATGCTGGAAGGTGAAGCACGCCGGTGGTGGAAGTCTACACTTAGTATCGCAGTGGTTGGCTCATGGAAGAGATTCAAGGAAGTCTTTTACAAGGATTACTTCCCTAAGACATTACTGAGAAAGAAAGAGATGGAATTCCTGAAGTTAGAATACGGGACTATGACGATGATGGAATACGCCGCCAAGTTCACTAAGTTGTCCCAAATTTGCTCAGTACGTCGTAGATGATTAGGAGAAGAAGGCCTTCTGATTCGAGTGCGGATTGAGACCCAACATTCGTAGCAGATTGGTGGTGAGAAACTTCACCGAATATCATCAAGTTGTGGATTGTGCCAGAAAGTTCGAAAGAGATATGGTGGAATTCAGAAAGAATGTGGATCTAAGGAACGCGAAGAGCGGTCTGAGACCAAGTAGCTCTAATGGAAATGCATTTGACGTGCAGAAGCGGTAGAGAACCCAAGGACCTTCTAGTTCTCAGAGTTTTGTGAATGTACCTATGCGGTGCCACAATTACGGGAGGTGAGATCACAGTTTCTGGGATTGCCATGCACCCCGGAATCCTAATCAGAACTTCTTCCATGGTCAGCAACCTTAGCTGCAGCAGTAGCAGCTGCTTGTACCCAGGGCACACTATGTCCAGAACCCAGTGCCTATCCAGCAAGTGCCACCTTTCAAGGGAACCAGAAGTGGACCCCCTCAAACGCCCAAGGTCTTCGCCATCGAGCCTGAGCAGAGCGAGGTTATGGGAGGTATCATTCAACTCTCCCATATTTTAGCACGTGTACTATTTGATACTGGAGCTTCACATTCTTTCATCTCAAGGTCAATGGCTCACAGTCTTGGTTTGCACATGAAAAACTTAGAAGAAAGTCTTGTAGTAGCAAATCAAGTAGGAGGCACAACACCATTAGATATGGTGTGTAAGTATTGTTTGATCGTGATTGATGAGTTTTACTCTACCCATAGATTTGATAGTATTGGATATGCATGAATTCGATATTATCTTGGGGATGGACTGCTTAACTGCACACCACACGCAGATAGACTGTGTAATGACCCGAACCCTTAAAAAGAATGATTATTTAATTTTCTAGTTTATACTTGAATTAATAAAAGTATAGGGGTATATTTATAATTATCTTACTTTTGCTTAGGAGCTAATGTGTTAGTACCATTACAAAGGGGTAATAACTGAAATTTAGAAACTTTAATCCATTAGCCAAAACGTGAACAACAAACTTCCTTCCATTAGCTAAAACGAAGACAGTAAGACTTGCTTTGGTTAGTGGACTAACTAACTTAGCTAAACAAAGTAAATTAAGCTACCCTATTAACTTTTGACTTGGGAAAAGGAAGCGACAATATTTGTCTTAAAAACACAAAGGGAATGGTAGGAGAGTACAACTCAGATCATGAGTTGTTTCTGCAGAAAAGGAAGAAGGAAGACTGATTTCGAAAAAATCTGAGAAATTACCAAGTAAGTAGCTTATCCGGCCTTCTACAATGATTATGTGGTTAAATTTAATTAGTTTACTATCGATTTGGTCTTTGAGCTTGATTTATTAAATTTATATGTTGATTCCCATGATTTGTGAATAGTAGGATTTCCAGAAAAATTGTTTACATAATGATATTAGAAACTGGACTACTTATGTTTGATTTTCAAGAATTAATTTGATGTTATGACATAAATGAATATTTTCATGATTATGATTGTATTTGGTTGTGTTTTGAATGCTAGCATGTTTTTAAGTGATTTCGTATGCGAAATGGATGCATGAAACACTCTTCTTGCATTCTAGATAATTTAAGAGCATATGCCAATCTGAACTATCAATTATGGAACACATGTAACTTATTTGTATAATTTATTTTATATTCTATATAGATTCTCCTATTCTTTAGGAAGACGCCAAAACAAGTTTGAGGCGATTCCGATGTATATTTAAAAAGATATAGCCAAACTAGTGACTATAGGTCGAAGTATAATTATAGTGTAGAACACTGTTTCTGGGATTGTGCGATCGAGAGCAGTGTGATCAAGCGCAATGCGATTGAGCGCAAGTGCGATCGAGTGCAGTTTTACAGAACACAGATTTTTGACAGAACTAAACCTACAATTTATATATGACATATGTGAACCAAATTGTAACCACTCTTCAAGGTTACTGAGAGTTGTGATTACCCACTTATTGCAGTGGATGGATTTTCCACTTATACTTAGTGGATGCGATTTCCCACTTATCGTAGTGGATGGATTTCCCACTTATGTGGATGGAATTCCCACATATGGCTGTTGATGGATTACCCACCTGTGAGGTGGAGGGATGACCAGAATTATTATGCAATGACTGGAGCTGTGAATGGGAATACCAATAATGTGTTCCATTGGATTACTTGCGTGTATGGGCGCATAAGTAGCTTTCACGGGAACGTATCATTTGTATATCCAAAGTACCATAGGAATGCTTACGAGGCCTTCCATTGGATTACTTGCGTGTATGTGCGCGTAAGTAGCTTTGACAGGATTACATCATTTGGATTCCCTAGGATAGGCATTCATGCTATGATTGTTGAAAGGGTAGGTGTTCCTTGAAAGAAAGTATGTTTGGGTTGCCTATTCCCGTAGGTTTAATGTCCTACAAAAGAGTAGAGATGGTGGCCGTTGAACCATGGGTTAGCACCCAGATCAGCGAGGGGGCTTACCAGTTGTTCCTGGAACACATGTTCTGAGCTGGATAGTTGAGGACACTTAGCACGACATCTGATCATAGGTGCAGTACTTGCATATCATATTGTGTTCATTGGATGAGCATCTTAGAGCATTGTATTTCAAATTCATATTCGTCATATCATTTCATATCATAGTTTATATTGTTTATCGTATTACTGGTTTAACGGAAGATTTTATAATCATATTATCATTGTATGTTAACTGGATCATGCTTGCTGAGATTCCATACTCATGCAGTGTTTCATAACTGCAGATTTATATAGTACTTATAGACGAGGAGACTTGGACGTGTGATTACAGATGGATTTTAGATTTCATATTTGATTCAGACGTTATGTTTATTTTATTTGGATGTACAGCTCTTCTGAAGCCTTTGATGTTATTACGTTGAATACTCTGATGTAATAGTTAGTAATTGCTTCCGCTTTTGTTACTCTGACTTGTTATGAATTAAATTGAGGGCTTTCTCATGCCTTGTTCGATATGAAAATCCGCGGTCCAGAAATCGATCCCAAAGGTTGCACCTCGTGATCCGTGCTTTCCGACCTAGGGGTGTGAGTAATTGGATCTGGGGCGTGATAGATTGGTATCAGACCAATGGTTTTCATAATAGAGTTAGAAGATGATAAAACTTAAAATTAGAATCACATGGAAACCAGATGTTAGGTTAAGAAACTTAGAAATGTTTCTTAGGATTGTGTGTTGATGTCTTTATGTGATTGTATGTTGCTTTGCTTGTGAACATTAGGTTAGAAGTAGGATTAGTGACTCATGAACCTTGTGGTGGAAATGTTGATGGCAGGAAGGAGGGGTAAATCCGTTGCATATGGAGCATCATCTTTCGGTACTAGACTTCAGAATGAACCTCGACTAGAGGAACTATATCGTATACTCAGACTTTGCGTGCCAATTCTGGAAGATATTTCAAGATATCCCACGATTACCACCTAAGTGAGAAGTAGAATTTTGCATCGAGTTGGTCGTAGGAGCTCAAACTATCGCATTACCGACTTATCTGATGGCGCCTATCAAGTTAACTGAATTGAGGAAGCAGTTGGATGAACTTCTTGTGCTACAATTCATTTGGCCTAGTTCATCACCTTAGGGAGCGTCTGTCTTATTTGTAAAGAAGAATGATGGATCACTCAGACTTTGCATCGATTACAAAGCTGAATCATGTCACTGTGAAAAAAAAGTACTTGTTGCCACGTATTGACTACTTATTCGACCAGTTGCATGGAGCGTCATATTTCTCAAAGATAGATCTTAGTTTTGACTATCACCAACTACAGATCAGGGAAGCGAATGTTCTGAAGAAAGCGTTCAAGACGTGCTATGGACACTTCCAGTTCGTAGTTATGCCATTTGGGCTGACTAAAGCCCCAACAACATTCATGGACATGATGCAGAGAGTGTAGACAAGTTCCTCATGGTATTTGTTAATGATATCTTGATCTATTCGAAATCAGAGAAAGAACACGAATAGCACCTAGGTATCGCCTTGCAAACCTTAGCAGATCATCAACTGGACGCGAAGTTCTCTAAGTGCGAATTCTGGAAGGGTGAAGTGAAGTTCCTAGGACACGTAGTGTCCAAGGAGGGCATCACCGTGGATCCTAGTAAAGTAGAAGCAGTCTCTAGTTTGGAGCAGCCGAAGAACGTCTCAGAGATTCGCAGTTTCCTTGGGCTAGCAGGATATTACCGGAGATTCATTGAAGGTTTCTCGAGTATTGCAGCACCGCTAACCAAGCTCACGTGGATGGACGTCGAGTTCATTTAGGATGACGCTTGCCAGGCGGCATTCACTACTCTCAAGGAAAGGCTTACTACTGCACCAGTTCTCATCATCCCTATCAGCGGCATCGACTTTGTGGTCTACACCGACGCGTCGCTATTTGGGCTCCGGTGTGTTTTGATGCAAGATGGTAAAGTCGTAGCGTCAGCTTCAAGGCAGCTGAAGACGCACGAGAAGAACTACTCCACTCTTGATTTGGAGCTCGCGATAATGATGTTTGCAATAAAGATTTGGAGACATCACCTGGTTGGCGATACTTCCGAAGTATTCTCAGATCACAAGTGTCTCAAGTACCTGTTCTCTCAGAAGGACTTGAACATGCGTCAAAGAAGGTGGATGGAGCTCATAGTTGACTAGAATTTATCCCTTCAGTATCATCTTGGCAAAGCCAATGTCATGGCAGATGCACTTAGCCGAAGACCCAAGAGTGTTGTGGCGCATCTACTAGTTCAAGAATGGAAATTGTATGAAGCCTTTGCAAATCTCAGGTTTAGTGTTCGTAGAATAGATCACGGTGTGAGACTGTGCAGCATCCTTTCGAAACTATCTCTTAAAGTAAGGATTATTGACCTTCAAAAGGATGACAAGTGGCTACAAGACTTAGCCGCGGACAAAGAAAGAACAGACTGGACTAAGGCTGAAGATGGGAGCATCAGATTCAGAGGACGACTTTTTGTACCTCAAAATGAAGAATTGAAGAATGAGATCCTAGTTGAAGCTCACCGGTCGAGATATTCCATTCATCCCGGTATCACCAAGATGTATCACGATCTTCGATGCAGTTATTGGTGGAACGACATGAAGGTTGAGATAGCAGAGTTTTTGACCAAGTGTGCCACCTATCAGCAGGTGAAAACAGAACATCAGAAGCTGGCGGGTACATTGAATTTTCTACCCACTGCATGCAAGGGGATGATCTTCACTTCAACCATTCATCCAAGTCTTCTCTTTCTTTTCTTCCTTCTTCTGAATATCTTTCTCTCCTTAGGTCTGAATTCCAAACAAGAATGAGGGTGAGAATGGTAACCTTCTCCCCTTAAAAACTCATCCTTACCAAACATTCTCCCTTCCGTAACTGTGCACTTGCACAATCAGCATGCACGCTGATCGTGCGCCAACTTGCATTGATTGAATTTAATTATTCAATCCCCCCAAAACTTCATAATATCAAAGTAGCCCCATAATTTTATAGTTATATTACACAGAACCTTATAATATAAATCAATCATACTATATGCTGAATAAATCTAGAAAAATACCATTAAATCCTAAAAAATAAAATCATTAAATGCGGGCAAACTTTTAGTGGATTTAAGTCCTAAGAACCTACCTCCTTTAAAAGAATTTTGTCCCCGAAATTGCATACCTCAATCAGTGAACAAATGTGGATAATGCTCCTGAATCTTCGACTCTCGCTCCCAAGAGGCTTCCATCTCACCATGATGCCCGCACTGGATCTTCACTAATGTTATATCTTTTCGATCTATAATCCGCATCGACTTTTCGACATTGGTCACTTCTTCTTGAAGTTGTAATTGCGTCCAATCTAGTACATGAGAAGGATTCGGCTCATATTTCCATTGGAGTGATACGTGAAATATGTCATGAATGGTTGACAACTGTGGTGGTAAGGCTACCCAGTATGCAACACATCCGATCTGCTGAAGCACTTCAAATGGTTCGACGAAACGTGGAGCTAGCTTCCCTATCTTGTCGAATCGCATTACACCTTTCAATGGTGAAACCTTGAGAAACACCCGGTCTCCAACAGCAAATTCTAAATCTCACCTTCTCTTGTCTGCATAGATCTTCTGCCTACTTTGTGATGTCCTCAATCTTTCCTGAATGAGATTCACTTTCTCTGTACTCTACTGTACAAACTTTGGTCCAAGAATGCTGTCTTCGCCCACTTCAGCCCAACACATAGGTGAACGACACGGGCGACCATAAAAATCTTTAAAAGGTGCCATGCCTATACTCGCATGAAAGCTGTTGTTGTAAGAAAACTCTACTAAAGGTAGATGTTCTCCTTAATTGCCACCAAAATCCATCATGCATGCTCACAACATGTCCTCCCGAACTTGGTTAATCTTCTCGGTCTGACCATCTGTCTGCGGGTAATAAGCTGTGCTGAAATCTAACTTTGTTCCCACAGCCTTCTGCAAAGTTTCCCAAAATTTGGACGTGAACAAGGATCCACGATCTGAGACAATGCTGACTGGAACTCAATGTAGTCGTACAATCTCACGCACATACAGTCTCGCGATTTCTTTGGCTGTGACTGACATTCCTACTGGTAGAAAATGAGCAGACTTGGTCAATCGGTCGACGATCACCCAAATCGAATCCAGGTTGCCTTGAGTCTTCATTAGTTCGATCACGAAATCCATGGTGATATGTTACCACTTCCATTTTGCAATCGGTAAAGGCTGTAGAAGTCCTGCTGTTCTTATGTGTTTGGATTTCACCTATTGACAAGTGAGACACTGAGCCATATATTGAGCAATCTCTCTCTTCATTCCTGGCCACCAGAATTTCTGACGTAGATCTCGATACATCTTCCTACCTCCTGGATGAATGAAGTAGCACGACTTGTTTGACTCATCCAAGATCTCTCTCTTGATGCTTTGGTCATCTGGTATGCAAATTCGACCTCGGAATTTGATCAAAACAATTGGGTGTACTACCCACTCAGGCATACTATTGTCCGCTGCAAGTGACAATAGATCCAAATCGTTCTTCTGATGTTCTGCAATCTGCTGCTCTAGTTATGGTTTGGCGACAAGATTGAACAAGTAACCACCTCGCTGCTGATCCATAGGCTGAACTTCCAAATCTAAGATAGCTTCTTGTAATCTCCACTCCTGCTTCATCAACTGTGCAAGAACTCCATGCGTTCTGCGGCTCAAAGCATCTGCTACCACATTACCCTTCCCAGGATGGTAGTTGAGCTTAGAGATATAATCATTCACATGGTCCAACCACCTCCTCTGGCGCATGTTAAGATCATTATGGATGAAAATGTATTTCAGACTCTTATGGTCTGAAAATAACTCAAACTCCTCTCCATAAAGGTAGTGCCTCCAGAGCTTCAAAGCAAAGACCACAACGGCCAATTCTAGATCATAAGTGGGATAGTTGCGTTCATGGACCTTAAGTTGTCATGATGAATACGCTATGACACGACCGTCCTGCATATATACAGCTCCCAAACCTTACAGCGACGCGTTTGTATAAACCTCAATCTTCTACCCTACAACTGGTACAACAAGAACATGTGCCGAAGTCAATCTCTTCTTCATCTCCTCAAAAGCAGATTCACACTTCTCATCCCAGACGAATTTAACTTCCTTCTGAGTTAAGAGAGTCAATGGTGCCACAATTGAGGAGAATCCTTCGATGAATCTTCTGTAATACCCTGCAAGACCTTGGAAACTCTTGATCTTGGTTGAATTCTTAAGTCGCTCCCAACCAAGAACTGCCTTAACTTTGGCCGGATCCACGGAGATACCACTCCCGGATACTACATGCCCAAGAAACTTAACCTCATCCTTCCAGAAATCACACTTCTCCAGCATGGCATATAGCTAGCGATCAAACAGCGTATGAAGGACAATCTAGAGATGCTCCTCATGCTCTTTCACAGATCTCGAATATACCAAAATATTATCCACGAAGATGACAACGAAACGATGAAGGAATGACTGAAACACTCAGTGCATCAGGTCCATAAAGGTCACTGGGGCATTCGTCAACCTGAAAGGCATGACAAAAAACTCATACTCAATATTATGTACGAAAGGCTGTCTTCTGTTTATTCTCATCCGAATCCTCAGCTGGTGATACCCAAATCTCAAATCAATTTTCGAAGTACTGAGCCCCTCTCAACTGGTTGAACAGATAATCAATTCTTGGCAACGGATACATATTCTTCACGATGACCCGGTTCAGTTTCCTGTAGTCGATGCAGAGTCGTAGAGAACCATCCTTCTTCTTCACGAACAACACTGGAGCTCCCCAAGGCAAAGTACTTGGCCGAATAATCCCAAGAGCACTAAACTCGTCCAATTGTACTTTCAACTCCCACAACTCGGTCGGCACCATCTGATAAGTCATAAGCGGGATGGGACTAGTACCATGGATGAGTTCGATGCATAAGTCTACCTCCCTTTTTGGCGGCGAACCCAGGATGTCCTGAAACATGTGTCCATATTCCCTCACAACAGGATTATCTTCTAAGGACAGCTTCTGTACTCCTTCTGTTGCAAACTGAAAGTCGGACTGATAACAGTCCTTCTTTGACCCACGAAAAGTCAAACAATGACCCCAAGGAAGACGAAACAAAGCAGAATTCTCAAAACAATTAACTTTGGAATGATAGGCTGAAAGCCAGTCCATACCGAATATCACCTCAAACTTAGGCATGTCTAACACAACAAGATCTGCCTCCAGGTTAAGGTCGCCTACCGTCACCACATAAGCTCTACAAACTCGGTGAAGAGTTGCGCTTCCCCCAACTGGGTTAGCAATGCTCAACGGATGCTTCAACACACTAGGATGTAAACCCATAAAGGCCTGCAACTATTGAAAATGAAGGAATGGGATGCACTAGAATCAAACAATACGCGAACTGGAGTGTGAAATAAGTAAATAGTACCTTCCACAACAACGTTCGTAGCACGGCTATCGCGAGGAACAACAGTGTCGGTCAAGGCATGAACACTGCCTTGCGATGCAAGTCGAGGCTGTGCAGACTGACAATTTCTCCGTGGTGCTCTACAATGTCACTGGAGATGGCCTTCCTTACCACAGTTGTGGCAAGTTCTCGTCTCTTGTAGTGACCTAAACCCCTTAATCTAATTTCCCCTATTTTTATTTAAATTATTTATTGAATTAAATGTTAATTAATTTCCTAATGGTATAATTGCAATTGTGTGCTTAAGTGTAATATGTAATTAATTAGTATAAAGGAGTGCAAGAAAGTAATTATGCATCATGGGGGCAATTGTGTAATTAATGGATTCGTGTGGGCTAAGGTAGTAAGTTCTATTGGAGGATAACTGTCCAACAACACTACTGTGCGTATTGGAGTTCAGTTATGCAACGTGGCAGTGCATGTTGCATTATGAGGGAGAAGTTGGAGAGAAACCAACTTCCTCCTACATCATCTTCCATCAGGAACTGAGAGAACGGAAGGAGAATTCTGACAAAGAAATAGAAGTTTGAGAGAGATATTCTTGTGAGTAATTATGAGAGTGAGAAGGAAGAAAGTTCGAGTTCCTGAAATTCTGTTTCAGAAAGAGGAAGAAGGAAAAAGAAGAATTCAAGTATAGAAATCCATTCTATTACTTCAATTAAATCCGAAAGTGTAAATACCATTTCCTGTCCATTATGAATTCATAAACTCTGCTCTACCAAGGGTTTAAATTGATTTCAATATGTGTGATTCGGATTATCACATGATCTGTTTTAATAGAACTTTCTGATATGGTATGGTTAGTTTCAGACGAATTCAGTATTTGAAAGCATGAAGATTTGATAGTGAAAGCATGGTATTCAATTGGTTTTCGATTCCATATTTTTGAATTAATATATAGTCGGTTTTACGGTACTTTCGGTTATGATAGTTCAAAGTTTCAGAACTTCCTGTTTACTTGAAAGCACGAGTTTTGATTGTGAAAGCATATGAATCTTGTTTTATTCGATTTATGATTTACATGTAATCTAGTTTGAATGATTTTGTGAATTCAAATGATTTGAATGGAATGCAATGAGAATTGGATCTGAAACACAAAACCTAAACAGAAACATAGTACTGAAATTTGGGTTGTGCGATTGAGCGCAGAAATCCCGGATCGATCGGACTGCTATTGAGCGCAATACTAAAGTTCCTAAATACGCGTCTTGCCACTCGATTTTGACCCATAAATCGTTGGAATTAGGATGAAGTTATTAGAGACAAACTTGTAGGTGTTTGTGTCCTCTTTCAAACGCAGCCACGATCATATGAATCCGATGTCGGAGTTGAGAGATAACATACAAACAACATGTGGCATCTGTTGTCAATGTCCCACGCAACAATAGTGTCTATATACTTGACCTGGATACCGAACTTGACCCGGTTACGTGGTGTGGCCCGGTTATGTGGTTTGACCCCGTTAGGTGGTTTGACCCAGTTATGTGGTGTGACCCGATTAGGTGGTTTGACCCGGTTAGGTGGGTTGACCCAGTTAGGTGGTTTGGAAGTTGGTCAAGCTTGTTGTTTCCTTGTGACCAGTGGGGTCCAAGTGAAGGTCGAATGACTCTAGGGAAGGCTTTACACCTAAGTTTAATGGCTACGCGCCTAAGTATATGTGGATGCTCCCAATTCCAAACTAACCAACCTAAGACCGAGAACTTAATTGAGTATCGTATAAGAGGCTTGATATGATTGATCCCTAGTAGGATGTCTGTGATGACTTCCAAGGAATTATCGACGTGTTTGGGTGCGTGGATAGTTGTTCCTTGGTTGGTATCACTAAGGTCCTAATAAATAAATAAACATTCATACTGTGTTAGCTTGGTGGTTATGTGTACCTGAGAGGTGGAGATATAAGATTAGGAATGGTATGCTGATCTTGTGTGAGTGTATCCCAGATCCAGCTTATGGTGGCCTTCATACCTTGGGTAGTACCCTAAACGAAGATGGATCATTGGTTACTCAGAAGATTGAGGGTCACTAAACTAATCAAGAAAACATAGGCATTGGACATCATCCTTTTTGTATTCTTTGTATGGGCATATCATTTAGAACATGGGAATGACATACATATCATATCATATTATAACTGAACTCGCATGTTGTCACTCATGATATTTCAATTATATTATTTAGAACTGATGTTATGACTGAGGTAAGGCGGTCTTGGTAATTATATGGGCATTCCAAGCACACTGCAACGTTTCATGTTGTAGGTTGAGTTGGATTGGAGGTCATGAGCCTTGTAGCTGTGTATTTATGTCATCAGTTTATTTTGTTTCCAAACCATGTTGTATTGAACTATTGGGCATTATTGTAATAATGGCCCAACTGAATGCCAGTGTTAGTTATGTTATTTCGTTTCATTGTATTTTCGATTCCGCAATTCTGTGATGAATAAAGAACCTTTTTATTTCATCTAATCTTGGTTATGGTATGGCAATCCGCGGTCCAGAAATTGATCCTGAAGATTTCACTTCGTGGTTCGTGCCATCTCTCCTAGGGATTCATGTCACTGGGTCAAGGGCTTGACATCTCTCTGCTCGAAAATAGCTGGTCCTAAGGCGGCAAAGGCTGTAGTGGTGCATCTTGTGCTGGTGCTCCAGTAGTTATCGTATCTCTAGAGGAGTCCTCTTTCACTGATAATCTGATCTCTGCCGTCTATCTCGGCTTGATCTCGAATGGTAGGGATGGTATCTTCCATCACCAGTGTTGTTGTTCTTATCTGACTTGGGCTGATCTCTAGGCGTGGCTGCTCTGTCCATGTTTCTCCCTACTTGTCTGGCACACTCTAGAACTTCAGCATAAGTCTTCAAGCGCTGTGGGACGACTCTGGATCGGATGGATGGGCGTAGACCTTCTTCAAATTTGGCTGCTTTGTCTGCCTAATTAGCAATCATGTGTGGCGCATACTTGGACTGCATCACGAAACGATCCTCGTACTAGGCCATTGAGAGAGTGCCTTGCTTTAGTCGCATAAAATCGGAAGCCATCTCTGTTGTCACGTTCCTCTCAGTCATGTCCCAGCAATGGAGGGCTTCACCTTTCAACAAGAAGGTGATAAGAGATTGTCACGACCCAAACCTAAAGGAAATTCACATGGGAATCCCTTAGATTCAAACCGCGACTCTCACCCCATATCCCTACGGGAGTGGAAAGTAATATGAGCCAAACCATAAAACCAATGAAACTTTAAAGGAATTTATCATTACTGAAATTAATTAAAGATAACTAAGTTATTACATCCAAAACATCTAATGAAATAGCAGCGGAAAAGAAAATAAATACATCTTATTTCCAAGTTTAAATCAAATACCTAACCCTATACATCATATCTAATCTAATAAATAAACCGATAAATCAAATGGAAAACTCTAAGTAGAAAAATAATCCACGCTTCATCACATCCAGCAATGATCACAATATGGGTATGGTTCATCGTATTCTTCAACTAAATCACCTGAAATTGCGCAAAGGCATCAGCTACACTTAGCCCAGTAAGTAAAATCAATTAATGTACACTTTTAATTGGAATAGGGTCAAGGCCACTATCCAA
>JAUPMG010026643.1:0-14880 GCA_031762675.1 Pachysandra terminalis | reverse complement strand
AAAGCAATTCTTTCTACAAACAAGCACTAAAGAGAATTTGATTCCAGTTTTTCCCTTAAAGGCAATTCTTTTTACAAGCATACTACTGAAGAGAATTTGATTCCAACTTTATCCCTATTCCCTAAAGACAATTCTTTCTACAAGCAAGCTATTGAAGAGAAGTTGATTCCAATTTTTTTAGGTTTTCCATTTTAATTTGGTTAGATTAAATTTTTGGGTTACCCATCACCAATGTCAACTTAGTGGCCCAAACTAAATCAAGTTGTACCTCCTAATGCAAGGGCTAAAGAAAATATTTCTTTAAAAGAAAAAGAGAAAAGATAATTTTTTATTTTTTATTGAAAAAAAGAAACGCTTATAACAAGAAAAAAGAAAAAAAAAAGAAAAAAAACTATTACACTCTTGCGATTCAGAATTCTCTTCAGTAGCTTGCTTGTAGAAAGAATTATCTTTACTTTTTAGGGAATATGGATAAAATTGAATTCCAATTCTCTTCAATAGTTTGCTTGTAAAAAGAATTTTCTTTGACGGCAAAACTGAAATCAAATTATCTTCATTAGCTATGTTGTAGAAATAATTACTTTAGGGCCAAAATTGGAATCTAATTGATTTATTCACGCAACCCCAAAAATGACAAAAACAAATTACTTTGAAGGGCAAAACAGGAATCAAAACTCTCTGATTCTTGCACGCCTTAAAAATAATTACTTTAGGGCCAAAATTGGAATCTAATTGATTTATTCACGCACCCCCAAAAATGACAAAAACAAATTACTTTGAAGGGCAAAACAGGAATCAAAACTCTCTGATTCTTGCACGCCTTAAAAATAATTACTTTAGGGCCAAAATTGGAATCTAATTGATTTATTCACGCACCCCCAAAAATGACAAAAACAAATTACTTTGAAGGGCAAAACAGGAATCAAAACTCCCTGATTCTTGCACGCCTTAAATTATTCTATTTGAACGATTGCGTGAATCCAAATGAGTTTAATTCAACCATCCCCTTAATGCCACGTCAGAGTTTTGCTACTATTGTAGTGGAATGGGGTTCGCTAGATCCCGAGTCTATATTATTAATATAGAATCATCATATGTAGGCACATGTAATACTATTTGACATCTTTTAAAATTGAAAGCTTTAATTAAAAATATTGACGCCATTTTCTTTTTGAATTTATTTCAAAAACTAACATCATTAATTGAATAATTAATAGTAAACTAATTTTAAAAATATAGGTTCATCACGTGCACGCACGTGCATTATTACTAGTATTTATAAAATATCTTTGTAATTTATAGTTTTTTAATTTTAAAAGGTAAACCATTTGAATTTGTAAGGTCCAGCTCCGACTTGATGTATTTTAAATACATTGGGCTCGGGCTTACACCATTGATCCCAAGAATCGGGCCTGGCTGGGTTCGGGCCAACATAAGTAATGTCATATTAGAGCTCAAGTTCGACCCAAGCCCACCCAAGCCAGATCCATTGCCACTCCTACTGTAAGGAAAAGTTGCTTTACCGCCCATGCTTGAAGTGGTTTCTAAACGGTAGTCATACTTTGAAAACAGCACTTTACTTTTAATTCTGAACACAAATTTAAACCTTTTGAAAATGACATTTTTATCCATATATTTTAAGATAGTTTTTATGAGTTTGTCTTCTTAATATATTTAAGGTAGCCATATCACCAAACACATTTCTTTTTTTCTCAAATCAAGCAACTTATTGATGTTATGGATAAATGCGTCCATTGAGTCACTTATCCAATGAGTGCTTACCCAAGAGCACAAGTCGGGCTAAACACAGCCTAAGTTGCAGTAGACGAAAAAGAAGCTTGAATGTAAGAAAGAGAGGGATTGGGGATAGAGGTGGCAATGGGTTGGATTGGATCGGTTTGTAAACGGGTTGGGTCGCGTTTGATCTATTTACTAATGGATTAGGAAAATATGAAACCATAACCAACCCGCCAATAAATGAGTTGAACTTGCCAACCCGTTTAAAATTTAAATAATTAAGTAATTATTTAATTTAATTTAAAATTAATTCAATTATAAATTAATAAAATAATAAATCATTCACTTCACCTATTTAACATTATAATTTTAATAAATATTGTAAAAAAATCTATTTAACATTAAAAATATATAAAAAAAAAAACTTCATTAAATGGGTCAACACGGGTAGGATCAAGTTCGGCCCGTTTACCAACGGGTTGACAAAACCTAAATCCGAACCCAACCATTTTATAAACGGATTAACCCTAACCCGTTTAGTCGAATCGGATTGGAGGTTGGATCAGACATTTCCAGCTCTAATTGGAGGTCATATGGACCCATGGGGCCTTCGTTGACCTGGTTTTAGCAATGATAACTCTCAGTACAAAAGAAAATTCCTGCTGATGCAATCTGATATGTAGCAACATTACTTGACAAGGGAAAATTAACAAACAAACAACAGAAACTCCATGTTAATTTCCTTAACACAATCTCCAACCTCTACCATGTCTCTAGACTCACAGCAACACTACTTCACCATGTTCCCCAGAACAAAAGGTATGACTGTTTTTCTCCCTTTTTTCCATTTGAGCTTGTGTTCTGAACTTCATCAGTTCTTGACTTCTAGTTAATAATTTTAAATTACAAAGAATCATAAACATACCCGATTGACATAAAAGAGAGAGAGAGAGAGAGAGAGAACCAAAAGCCGACTTTCCAAGAAAATATATAAGTGTAACTCCAAATACTTTTCAGTGGAGAGACAGTAGGAAGAGAGGAAAATAGAAAAGCAAAAGCTGACTTTCCAAAGACATGAGTGTAATTGTAAATACCTTTACAAAGTAGAAGTTATAATCACAGATATCAAAATATACATTGATAAAAGGAAACCAATTTGGAGATTTTAGTAATGAGATTGTGGTGATGATGGTGAGTAGCAGTGAAGAAGAAAAAGTAATGAAAAAAAGAAAAGAATATCTAGGTTCTAGTAACATGCAAAGGATGCACGCGTCTTTGTGCTTCGATTGAATCAAAGCATGTCTGTTCTTCTTCCTGCAACAAGAGAAGATAGAACATAAACAAATCAATGAACATGCATTGCAAACTCAAAAGGGAGAATAATAGAACATTGCCCCCCTTGAATGATCCCTCCTCATCACACCAAGGCCATGCCAAAAGCCTTGACAATTAAAGGTTTCTTCTCATTGGCCCATTATCTTCTAATTTCCATTAATATAGAAAGAACCTCATGACCTTTCACCCATTAAAATAGTAGTTACTGTCACAGGAAATAAATTAATCTATGAATCTTTTACATCCATCATCCAGTTGAAGACACTCGTGGATCCCCAAACCTTCACAAGTTAAGGCTGCGTTTTATCCGGCTTGTGCTTTTGGATAAGCCCTCATTGTATAAGTGGCTCAATGAGAGTATTTATCCACAGCAACAATAAGCTTCTTATTTGAAGAAAATAGCGTTTGATAAATACATTTATTTAAGTGATTATAAAAGTTTAGGGGTAAAATGGATATTATGAAAATATTATTAAAGTTTAGAAATAACATCGATTTAAGTGTTATGAAGTTTAGGGGTAAATAGGTATTATGAAAATATTATTAAAGTTTAGAAATAGCTTTGTGAACAAGTGATAAGAGAAGCTGTTCTCAAAAGCTTCTCCTTATGAGTAGCCTTCATTTATTATTTATGGGTAAGCACTTATCCATTAAGTGTTTTCAAATACACTTTTAATTTTAAAAAGTGCTTTAATAAGCTATAAGCTGAAATAGGCACTTATATTAATAGGTTTTTTTAGCGAGAGAGAGAGAGAAAGAAGGTTTGATGGGCTGGAAAGAAAGCTGTGAGTTTGCAATGCTATTATAAAAGCTATTATTGTTATACATACTTTCCATGTCAAACTGTACTCTATTTTTTTCTTTATATAATTATCAAATAATAATACTCTCTCTCTCTCTCTCTCTCTATATATATATATATAGTATTAAACATCTGCCACTAACACTTAACCAATCAGCATGGCATTACAACCTTACCATATCTAATCAAACAGCTGTTAGAAATTGGTAAACTTAGTTGTGCTTACAAAGAGACTCTTATTGGAGTTTAAATAGAAAAAAACTACACATTTAAGAATAGAAATAAATAAAAAATAGATCTTAATTTTAATATATAATCAAAATCTCAATCTCACTCCTAATGGTATCTCAATCTTAATTTCAATTTAATCAAATCTCATTAATGATGAAATAGACTTGGGGATGATATGGTGTATCTCATGTATAATATCTATATGCTCTATTATTCCATACTATTTTTTTTATTTTTGTTGAACTTTTTTCAGGAAAAGCCATTTAAATCACACATCTCTCCTCTTCTATTATTCCCTACGCGGCAAATAGAAATCATCTACAATAAACCCAAGCTATGTCTTCGGCAGCATCGATCACATCATACCACCTACAAATCTACGAAATCATAACCTGTTGTTTCGATTTAAGATAAGGTTTATGATTGAATGTAGTTTAGGGTTTTTTTCAGATTGATAGGTTACCGGTTTCATTGATGTATACGCGATGCGAAAATTTATCAAAGATGAATTTAAAATCACCCACCGGTCCAAAGGTGTTATAAAGAGCCTTTGGGCCGATTGGTTAGTGGAATTGAGACTCGAATTAAAATTGAAGCCTCTAATTTCATTTTTTTTTTTGTTTGAGAGTGTATTAAAGAATTGGAATTAGAATTCTACAAAATTCATCTCTAGATTATTTTTGAAGCTGTCGAATTCATATGAGAGAGGCTGTTAATTGCAATTTTCTATCCCATGGATTTCAAATGCATGTGGCAGTGGGTCTGGTCTGGTCGGATTTACCCCCTCAAGCTTTAAATATACCATTCTCATCTTACTCATCATCCCCATTCTTCATTAGGAAAAAAATTCAAATTCCAATTACTTTTGACAATTCAATCATGAAAATCTCAATTCTACTCAATTTTAGTTCTTAATGAATTAAAATTGGAATTATAATTTCTAACATCAATTCCAATTCTTCTAAACAATCTAACCCTTTTAGTAATTTACTTGAAAAAAAATGTTGAGAAATATTTTCAAGCTTAAGTGTTTTTATGAAAAATCAAGAAAAAAAATTCAAAAACAATGTTTACAAAAAATTTATCATTTTTGCTAATCGTTTGGAATAATAAAAATTATTTATTTTAAAAGATGGGGCTGCAACTGTTACAACCAAACAATTCTCAGGGGAGGTTGATAGTTAACAACGTGTAAGAGAGAGAGAGAAGGGAAAGAAGGGCGTGAATGAAGAGATGAGAGAGATTCTCCCCAAGAGAGAGAGAGAGTGAATGAGGAGCGGAGAGATAGAGAACATAAGAGAAAGGAAAGAACGGCATGAATGAAGAGTGGAGAGAGAGAGACTGAAAATAACTTCCACTAAAAAAATTCGAGAATTGCTTTCTCTCATTTTATCTATTTATAAATAGAGTTTTATTTTTTTCAGAACTTTTAAATTTCTCGATGAAACAAACAAAAGGAAAATAAAATTTTACGAAAATTATCTGGCGAAACGAACAGAGCCTTAAGAATTCACATTCTACATTAATCCTTTTCCGTTTCCAGAGTCAAAATAATACTATTCTGAAAAACAAAAAGTCAAAAATATCTAAAATGGGGCGCGTCTATCTAATTTTGATCATCACAATCACATGTAATACACTTTGTTTATAGTGGGGTAAGAATTCAAAACACTGTTGATTGACGGTTTAAGATGTGTTTTCCTACCACGACACTCCACTAGAATTTTTCTCATTAATTATTATAAAATTAGATTAACTTACCACCGTATCTCTCTCTTTCGTCTCTGCAACTATTTCATCTCCACAAGCTTCCAAACAAAGAGAATGAATGGAAAAGGTGATTTTTGCTAGGTTTCTTCCCCTTCACGATGAAACAGCAAACGATCCTTATTCCTTTAATGGGAATCTCAATCTCAGTTGATACTACGATCTCGAAACGTGCTGATGACAACCACAAATTCATCACTTCTGTTTGAGGAGATACTTCGAAACGTTTCGATCCATGGCTGGTATTGAGATTGAAGAAGCCATAAGAAAGAGGATTAATCATAGCTCAAGGTTTTGGTCCTTGGGTTGCAGCACTACAGCTTGCTTAGGATCTGGTCTAGCTTTTGATCACATGGAAGAAGACGACTCGAGGACTAATAATAATAGCCTAAACCAAGATGAGAAGGATGACGAAGGGTGGCTTCGATTGGGTATCGGTGGTGGTGATCATGGCTGCGCCACCAGTCGAGACAACACGCTTGTTCCGATCCAACCCGTCGCACAAAGAGGCGAATTCGTCGAACTCGATCTGTTACCGGGAAGTAGTACAGAACCTGTGAAGCCCTTTGTCCCCATTTCTCATACAACCGAGTTTCGAGCTCCCTGGTCTACGAGCTTTAGTCCATCTTTATATTGGCAATATCCTAGTACAAGCTCAAGTTTATCTCAATCTGAGTTTATATGGGGATATAATAGGTCTGATCCATGGAATATGATCATAGCTTCTTCTTCTACTTCGAGGCCATCGGTGCCAAATTTGTCCCCGCCATCTCAAGTTTACCAAGGTGTAGATTTAGCTGGTCCAAGCTCTGATGTCAGGATCATCGATGCTCCCCGGAGACCACATTCCGGCATTTGGTTTGTGCTGCAAGCATCACAAATTCAGTAAGTAGAAAAACTATCTTTCGTTTGTCTAAAAATTAATAAATTAAATACTGTTTCTGGTGGATTGTAACTTAATTTGGTTTTTCAATATAATTTGGTTTTTCAATGCAGAGCAAAAGAACCCTTTTTGCCTCAGATGCCCAAGAGCTACCTGAGAATCAAGTAGGCTTTGTTCAGCTTTGCCTTAAAAGTTCATGAATAAAACCAATCAAATTAACTCCTTGTTTAATTCTTCAGAGATGGGACGATGACAGTTAGATTGTTGATGAAGTATCTGGTTAACAAGCTGAGACTGAATAGCGAATCAGAGGTATTTAAAGCCATTACTATATATCCATTCTTTTTACCTTTTAAATGATTTATGAATTTGGTTGGTACCATCTGCTGACAAAACAAAGTTTCATAGGAGAACCCGAAATAGAAAAACCAAAACCTACCACTTCAATCAGTTCAACTGAAACTAAAAATACATCTCTGGGTTCTTATCTTTTTTCCTTTTTTTAAGGTAAGTTGCTTGCAAGTAGGTGATTCATCCAAGCCTTGTTTGTCAAGGGGTCTTGAACTCAGGTCTATATATCGATGGTGTTAGTGTTACACAACCAGACCTAACTAACTGAACAAGCACCATTAGGGTTTCTTCTAGTAGCATCATACTTAAGTGTGAAGCATATTTCTAGGTGACCCTCTTTATAAATTTTATTAGTTATTTAGTTCTGGTAGGATGAGGCAAAAAGCAGCTTTTTTTTTTTTTTTTTTTGTAATAAGATGCAGCTTTTACTGTTATAAGCTTCATGGTTAGTTAGTTATATTAATGCTTTTAGTAATGGAGTTTAAGTGTAAGATTTTATTGGGAATATAGTTGAAGAATGTTCACCAGAAAAAAAAAAAAGAAAAAGAAAAAATAGAAGACATAGAAGGCTTCATTAAGTGTTTTAGGAAGTGGTGCTTGCCGTTTCTATCATTTCATTATAAATGGGAAAGAAACCTTTATGGAGTGGTGGTTATTATTATTATAAATAGTGTAATATCATGAATTTCCTTAAAACTAACAAGGAGCACTTCATGATCTCCTAAATTCCTATCAGACATCTTTAATGGATTTGATCGCTATGAACACAGATGAGGCTTTTTTTTTTCTTTTTCTTTTTTATACACATCATAACTATCTCATAAAGATTATAATACAGCATATTGGCCACCTGCTAATTTGGTTTATCATATATTTTTTATTTGAGTCCTAAAATTGGTCACAAAAGCTCATGTCTGTCTTTGAGCTTGGCTTCCTCTCATGTAACATTGGCTTCTTCCTTCTTTGTTTTATAACATACTTCTTGTACTAGTCCCATTTTACTTACTAAAGAGATTTTGGCGTGAATAGTTTCAATTTTCACTAGTGAAAAGAACTGTATATTTTCAAAAAATAATGTTCTGATCAAATTCCTTCATTATATTTCAACCAGAAAACCAAAAAAGAAAGGAAAAAAAGAAAAGAAGAAGTCTCTTTTTAGATTTATCTGCATATTGATCAGATTTCTACCAAAAAATAATATAAACTAAAATAAAAATTCCCCATTAAGATGAATTTTACTTTTACTCTTCCTAGTCCTTTCATTATCCTTTTTTGGTCTTTTCATTTATTTTTCCTTTCTTCATTTAGGAGTAAAATGCCTATTTTGAAATCCTCCCAATTGCAGTCTGGAAGTGTCATTTTACAGGTTTTCAAAGTTATAAAAGATAGTTATGGTAGTGATACAAATTATGGATTTATTTTACTCTACTGCTGATTTATGAAAGGCTTGGTAAAGATAGTTTTATTGTATAAAATGATCTTAGATCAGTTAGGTTTTTTCATATAAGTTTATTACATTCAAATTGAACCAAAAGAAAAAAGTGTATTGTATGAGTTTAACAAGTTAATATATATATATATATATATATATATATATATAGATATTTAAATGTGTGTGTATGTATGTGTATACATATGTATTAAAGATTGAAACATTTGTGTATTAACAGAACTTAAAATCCAGAAATGAGGAAAAAGAAAACCAAAAAGAAGGAAATACATTAATGATATAGATATCTATGAATTCATATCATTTCTATGCAAGCAGCAATTTTTCTCTGGAAAAGTACTTGTTTTACGGAATCCAAAAACGCAACATTTTTACAATGACCACAGAATATATAAATTTTCTTTTCTTCTATCTATGTGTATATATATGACTTAACTACCAGGTACAAATGGAGATACTCTTCCTGATTCTTTCCCATTAAGTAAAAGGATATACTAGATGCATGACAATTATCATTATCTTAGTAAGGTTACATATATACGTGAACTCAACATTCCTTTTTGTTTCATATAAATATAAATATATAATCAAAACTGTTCGATCATATATTTTGTGATTGAGGTCAACTCTTAATGAAATTGATTAGAAAATTCCCTGCTGATATACGTCCAGAAGATCCACAGGCCAGGAGATATGACGAAATGAGAACACAAACTTAAACCTAGAAAAGCAATGGCATGTCGTTAGGAGTTCCAAACCAAACATTTCACACATGCCATGCAACTATGTACCCAATGATAAGTTTTTTAAAGGGGTTGTCAAACATGAGCTTGCAACTCACATTGATTAAAGAAACTATGCCTCCTTTGATGCTCCTGCAAATATATATTTGCAAAAATTATATTTCAAAAATTACTTCTTAGCGGCATGGCAGATCTTCTGAACCATAACTAAAACCATCTGCGATGGGATTTTCTTCTGCGTTACCTCTAACCGCCGATGAAAGCTTTAGTGGCGGTTTTGATGCCTTTACCGGCTATTTTTGTAGTGTATTATCTCCCTACATCCTCTCTTTTTCTTTTTCTGTTAAAAACAACCTTGGGATGGTTAAACTTCAGATTAAACTAGTTGTTTAGAGATCAAATAATCATCATTATTTTGTATTTTTCTTAGTATATATATATATATATGTCTGTGAAGAAGTGTTTCAGATTAAGATTATGACGATTATATGAAATGTATGAGAAGCTTAAATGGGGGAACTTTTGTTACAAGGACATGAACAGCATTAATTAGTACTGCAATAATCAATAGAAGAAAGCAAAGATAGGCCTTACATGGAGTGCATTTAGAAAATCTTCAACCTTTAGTTGTTTTAATTTGCCAAATTAATTGACACTCGTTAACATATGAAAAGATTGTACCAACACATCCCAAATCCTATATAGTATATATCGTAGGGACCTTAAAATCACAGGTGGACCCTTTCATTGTTCTCCATACCCTACCCAGCCATGCCTTATTGCTCCTTCCGTCACGCTTTCGCCTATTTGAACTCAGCATTTCTCGACAGCTAACGTAGGACCCTACACCCACTGATCCCTAATGAAGGACTGCTACTACTTGCATGTCTTTTTATTAAAAAAGAAAAGGTCCATCAAACCCTAAGTGGTGCACTTTGATATGGAGTACTAAAGATCCCATCATCTCTCATCCACAACTTGAAAACAAAAAGACATGATTTACGTTGCAGGAAAGCAATGCATGAGGCCATAAATCTAAAACAGAATGATATCAAAGTTGTTGAAAAAGAAGGACAAGGCATGAAAACATAGATAAAAAGGAAACAAAAACATTCCATCTTCCATTATTATATATTATTATTTCTTTTATATGTTCCTTTCATTTGTTTGTTTGTTTTTTTTTTTTTTGGTTAAAGCTCCTTTCATTTGTTGGTGAATGGAATGCATGGACAATTGGTTTCTGGGCTGTATCGTCATGAGCAAGATAGCTGGAACATCGGTTGTAGCACAAGTCGATGCTCATGTAGGTCTCGTGAGGACACGAGATGAAAAAATTCGTTGAGCGTGATCTTTCAAAAAAATTTATTTGGGACATGTGGCGAACATTAGTCTGTACTACATCAAATATTTCAGGCATCTTGTTTTAGACGATATGTAATCGGATTTCTCTAGGGTTTATAATCGTTAAATCCTATACCATAAAAAAATAAAAATAAAAAACGAGTTGGGTTTATTGTATATATTTTAGAAAGATCACAGCAAGAGAAATGCAACGCGAGGGAGACATGCATCGGTGCATGAGATTTCATCGTATACTACAATGGTTTCAAAACAGGAAAAAAAAAATATCTGACACAAGTAGTAGTCTTCGCGTTGCTTTTTGGTGCGTTGTCTTTTCTCTCTTTATATATATAGTTTGTAAAAGAAGAATCAGTTTATTTATGTTGGGATAATCTTTTGGAAGGTAAAAGTCCAAGGGATGATGATTTGTGGCTTATGAGCAAAGTCTAGGTTCCCATAATGATTAAACCCGGGCAGTTTGAAATCGTGGGAGGACGGGCAGCTGACATAAAACGATCGGTCTTAAACTTTTCTTCGCTGACCGCTGACCTAAATATTATTATTACGTCGTCGTGGAGATCATTTCTTGGAAAGTTGGAAGAAAAGAAATAAAGATGGAGGAAAATTTGGAACTGGGTAAAGTAGACGTTACATAGATGCGATGTATTCTACGAATTGTGTGATGATAGCTTACGACAAAGCATGACTTCATTAATAACCTTATCAACAATTCCCTTTTTTGATATGTGGAGACTGTTAATTGAGGCAACTCAGAAATACTGATGATCCGGTTGTTGAACCATTTGATTGTTGTGCCGTTCTCTATCGGCCTGATCTTTTAGAATAAGTGGAGTTTAACATGGTGTCAGGGCATGAGATCAAGTGATCAAATTCTAAGGATGTATGTTTGTCTTAGTACCTTGTGTTCTCTTACGGATGTTTTGTTTTCGTGCGAATCCTTCACGTGCAGGGAGATATTGAATCATTTGATATATATTGTTGTGTTGTTCTCTAACAAGTTGAACTTTTAGAGTAATTGGTATTTAGCTTAGTATCAGAGCGGGAGGTCAAGTGATCGAATCCTGGGAGTGCTGCATGCTTCTGTGTTTGCTTCGGTACCCTGTATTCTCCCACGGCAATATTGCTCACATGTGGGAGGGTGATGAATCATTTGATATATATTGTTGTGCCATTCTCTACCAACTTGAGCTTTTAGAATAAGTGGTGTTTAACACCGCTAACACTGAACGCCAATCGATTAGGAATATAACAATAATGTTACTTTTTTTTTATAAGTATGTTTGATTTCTTCTTTATCTTTTTATCTTTCTTTTGAATATGATCATGATCAGGTTATGATCAGAAATAGTTTTTTTTTTTATTATGATTAAAAGTGTTTGTTTTGTTTTAATGATTTTGGTTTATAATTAAGTAACAAAGCTTTTGTGTATGAATGGAGTGAACATACAGATAGAGATAAGATGCAGAGGAGAAGAGCTTGAACCTGACTTCACGTTGCAACATGTACGAGATAACATTTGGAGGAGTAGTTCATCATCAAGGGATCATCCTGTAACTTTGCTTTCACACGACGACTACTCCACCACAGATCACGTCATGACCTTACACTACGCAAGGAGTACTGCTTCTTAATTAATTCATAAATATCAGTGACATGTATTCTTTAATTATATATCTTCCTGCCCTACAAATCTTTTTATAACTATTTATTTATTATTCACCAAAAAAAAAAACCCTCTTCATCCTCTCCCTTAATTTTGTTTTTTTGTGTGTACTTGTATGTTAAAGTTGTTATGTTCCTTTTTTTTTTTTTTTTTCTTCTTATATTTGTTTATTTCATTGAGAGAATGGCTTGGGAGAACTTAAAATTAGATCGGGTCCTGTTGTAAGGCTAATAAGATCATCCTCATCAAATGTATTTTCCATTTTCCAGGCCGTTTCGACCAGATAATTATTTACTTGTTCACATTAACTAAGCTATTACAGATTTTAGTTGACAAATGAATGTCATTATAAAGGGGCTAATGGATTTATATGAACCATATAAATAAAATGAACTATTGAAAACTTATATAATTTCTTAAAGCACCAGCAATTATCTTTTTATTATTATTATTATTATTATTATTATTATTAATTTTTTTTTTTTTTTTTTGGGTTGAAACTTTTGCTTTTAGGGATGGCAACGGCTTGGGTTTGGGGGCGTGTTTTGACAAACCCTAACCCACCCCTAAAGGAGCCCTCCTAATATCAAACCCCTTGCTAACCTTATCAGGGTAGCAGAAGAACGGGGAGGGTTCAATCCTAGGTTGTTTAAAAATTTTTTTTTTTTAAAATTCGATCTTTAATATTTTTTAAATATATTTACTTATAAATATATATTAATACATAAAATATATATTTAAAATATAGGTGAATGATAACAGGATGGGTTAAGCCAAAACCTAACCCAATTCACGGGTTACCAAAGCCTAACCATTAGGGGGCATAACGGGTTACCAATTTACCCCCACAGCATTACCATCCCTATTAGGCTTAGCTGTTATTCAGCATCCACAGATCTACTACAAAGGTTCCTGTATTCGGGTAGAGCCTTATCCTTATGTGGGCCTAAACATGAGTCAAGCCCACGAAATAACCTAGCTAGCTCGGCACCCCCTATGCATAAGATGATACCTGCAAAGGACAAGCTTCTACGATTTGAAATTAAGGCTGCTTTTGGCCTTAATTTCAGCTTATAGCTTATTAAAACACTTTTTAAAATTAGAAGTGTGTTTGGCAACATTTAATGAGTATGTGCTTACCCATAAGCAGTAGAGGAAGGCTACCCATAAAGAAAAGCTGTTGAGAATAGTTTCTCTTGTCACTTATGCAGGAAGCTATTTCTAAACTCTAATAATATTTTCATAATACATATTTACTCCTAAACTTTCATAAGCACTTAAATAAATTCTAAACTTTAAAAATATTTTTATAATGCCTATTTTACCCCCAAACATTTACAAGCACTTAAATGAATGTATTTACCAAACTTTATTTTCTTCAAGTAAGTAGCTTATTATTGTTGTAGACGAGTGCTCCAATTGAGCCACTTATCCAATGAATATGCTTATCCAAAAGCACAACCGGGCCAAACGCAGCCCAATTACAATGAAAATTGTAATCTGACTCCAGTGTGGCAGAAATTATAACAATAGATTAAATCCTAATTAAATCAGATCATAGGTAGAATAAGAGGGATACATTTATAAGTCTCGGAATAGCCAATCATCGCACATCCATTCTATTCCGAATGTTTTTTTGCCATTAGAGGATAGAATGGAGAGATGAAATAGGTCTTCCGAGATGAGTAGTAAAGATGCGCACTGCAGAGCTAGGAAACCTAAGTATGATAATATCATAGTCGATAGAAATGAGGTCCAGAGTTATGCAGGAGATGATTTTATAAGAGAGAAGGTGCATGCAAGAGCCAAACTTTCATGTTTGAATTGTTGGTATTTACAGGGAGAATATCTCAAAAGTATCTACTATGTATCTGGATTGGTGTAAACATCTTCATGCAGATATATGTACAGCCACACGTGGAAGATCAATTTAGGGGTGAATCATGTGGTTATAAATTATCCTCTCTCTCTTTAGTGGGCTGTCTTGTGATTCGCGTAAACTCTAAATTAATGCCACGTGTGGGACAGGCATTATTGACACGTAATCAAGGTAACATGCCAATCTTTATCCCTCTATTATTGGAGAACTCACATATATATATATATATATTTATAGATATTGCTGAACTATTAGGTCTACATGAAGGATTAATATTAGTTAAGTCCTATGGGGTAGAGAAATTATGGGTTGAAGGAAAATCTCCTAGTAATTGCAGGTGTTAGTGGTCAAATGGAAATTCCATGGAGTACTTATGCAGTGATTCGGGAGATTCAATAGCTGGTGACGAGATTTGGTACATGTGAGATACACATTATTATATGTATTTCATTTATAAGGAAGCTACAGTTATGATAAGAGAATTGATAATCATTTGTATTGATTTGGAAGATATGTATTTAATTTTAAAATTTTATCAAAATTAGATTAGATTGATTTAGTTTCTATTTTATCTCTATGTATTTTTATCTTTTTGTAGTCACCTAAGAATTATCAATAAATTCTGAATTTCTTCACAGATTTCTCAGAAGCATAAAGAGGCAAATGAAGTAGCTAA
>JAUPMG010026633.1:0-14881 GCA_031762675.1 Pachysandra terminalis | reverse complement strand
ATATGTAGGAAGGTTGGATAAGGCACTCTTAATCAAGGTCAATCTACCACCCTTTGATAAATATCTAGTTTTCCAAGTGGCCAACTTCTTCTCCGATCTTTCAATAACCTTGTTCCAAATGCCTTTAGATTTGTACTTTGCCCCCAACGGTAAACCCAAGTAAGATGACGGGAGCGTGCCCACCTTGCACCCCAACCAATGAGCCAATTGACTCAAATTGCCGACCTCCCCTACTCCAATCAATTCAGATTTCACCAGGTTTACATGTAAACCCGAAACCGCCTCAAAACATAAAAATAAACACTCAAAGCCTTCAAATCTATTTGCTCTGCCCAGCAAAAAATCAGTGTGTCATCGGCAAATTGAAGATGTGAGATACTTTGTGCTGTTGACTTCACTCTCACCCTTTGAATCAGTCCCAACTCTTCCGTGCGTCGAATCAACTTCCCAAGGCATTCCACCACCACAAGGAACAAAAAGGGAGATAAAGGATCCCCTTGTCTTAGACCTTTGAAAGGCTTGAAGAAACCCACCACCGTCCCGTTCACCAAAGCAGAAAATGAAGGAGAACAAACGCAAAAAGTAATCCAACTTATCCACTTTTCCCCAAACCCCATCCTCCTCATAGTGTAAAATAAAAATTCCCAATTCACATTGTCGTATGCTTTCTCCATATCAACTTTACAAATCAAAGCATTAACTCTATTCCTCAAAACCGAATCAATACATTCATTAGCAATGAGAACCTCATCTAAAATTTGCCTCCCACCCACAAAAGTTCTTTGAGAAAAATCAATCACGTCCTACAATACTTTCTTCAATCTATTAGACAACACCTTGGCCAAGATTTTGTAGATGCTTCCCACGAGACTAATAGGATGAAAATCTCTAATATCTGTGGCACCCTCTTTCTTTGGAATTAGAACAATGAACGTAGCGTTAACATTCCGAACCACACTACCAATCCATTTCCTCCACCTTAATCCAAATCCTCTCCATTCTAGGATTGCACCTATAAAACCCAATTCCACTAGATCATATGCTTTATCCTAATCCAATTTACACACCAATCCTTCTACTCCAACTCTAGTCCTCCTCAATCACCTCTTGAGCGATCAAAGCACTATCAAGAATTTGTCTCCCAAAACTAAAAGCGCTCTGATTTTCTGTGACCACAACTTCTAGAACCTCCTTCAACCTTGTGGCCAACACCTTGGAGATAATTTTGGGCAAGCTTGTTATTAGGCTAATCAGTCTAAAATCTTTGATTTCCTTAGCCCCGACCTTTTTAGGGATCAAAACCAAGAATGTTTTGATTGTTATTTTATTGATCACTCCACTCTCTAGGAATTCCTCAAAAACTTTCACCAAGTCCATGCTCACACCTCCCATGAACCTAAAAAAATGCCATAGTGAATCCATTTGGGCATGCAGCTTTGTCTGTATCCATCCCCATTATGGCTTCTTTAATCTCCCCTATTCTAAAGGTAATCCCCCTTTCATCCCTTTCCAAATTCCTTTCCTACTCATCCATTTATCTACTCCTGCAATTTCTCCAAGCAAAAAAAAAAAAATCGGCTAGATAAATCTCCAAATGTTGACTTGTTTCACTCTTTGATCTTATCTTTCACTAGCTTCAAAGCTTTCATGAATTTATACTCAGCCCATCCAGACACCAACACTCTACTCTCTCCACCCCACCCCACCACCATTTCTACACCATGGGTCAGAGGTTGTTATTGGGAGAACCTTCTGTAAGACTGGGGGAAAATGGAAGTCCCGTGCATTGTTGGCTAGGCATTTATCTAGTCTACAACATAGTGCATCCTCCTAAAGGTTAGACCTTGTAAACTGACCACCGATGAGGGGATAGTCTACCAGTTCAAGATTTTGGATGTTGGAGAGAATGTTCTCATGCTACAAGTTATCCTTCCCTCCTTATTACTTTCTTCCTGGAGATTGATCACGTTTAAGTTTGCAATCAAGCACCAAGGCTCCTTATTCTCAATATGGTTGTATCTGATTCCCTCCCAAAACTCCCTTCTACATCTGTTCCTATTAGGACCATAGACTCCAATTACCCTATCAGGATCCCATATAACTAATGTACCACCCGATGCTCCGCATGAAGGTAATAAAGCCCATGTTCTACTTTGGGTCCTCCATATTTTTCTGATTAAAAACCTAACAATTGATTCCTTAACAGCTCTTTTTTATCAGACACACCTAACCCTCTAACATACAGGTACAAAATTTTCATTGATCAGTCTCAGACTCGCCCCCTAAGTTATTTTTCCTAGTTTTCTCCTTGAATATTGTAAATTCCACTCTAGATTTCTTACTTCCCTAGCCACAATAGCATAGCCATTTCCTTTTGCGCGCCTCCTTTCCTGAATCTCAAAACTGCCTCAGAGATGCTAATGGGCTCCCCAACCTCACTAGATGCTTCAATCCTAAAAAGAGTACCTATATCTTCCACCCCCACCAAGTCGTCACACAATAAATTCTGTTCCCTAGGGGTTGCATACACTGGTCTGTTACCCTCATCCTTTCGCCGGCCTTTGCATACTGGACAAGCCACCTTTTATCCTTAATTTCCTTCCTTCCACAAATAATCTGGGAAATATTTGAGCCCCCATTCATGGCTACTTGTAGACATAGTTATATAACTTGGTTCATCAGGGTAATCACTTAAAATGGACATTGATGTTCATTCTATCTATACCCTTGAGTGTCATGTTTGACTACCATGAGTTATTGACAAAACTATAATAACCTTTCATATATAAGCTCCAATACAATTATCAGGAAACTGGTTCTACAAATGCAAAAAAGCTAATCAAAAGAAAAGAATTAAATAACTTCCAGCAGAACAACTGCCACAAAGTCATCACTAGCATATGAAACCCACATAAAGTGTTAAAAGCATTATTTGATGCCCATGCCAAATCTTGGTTATCAAGAAACATCATAAAATAATATCATTAATTTCATTGAGGAAAAATTTAAAGCAAGTGACTACAATTTATACCTTTGGAAACAATAGACCAGGTCCACTTGTTGAGTTGATCATAAGGACCTCAACGACCTTCTCAGAGTTGGAATCATTACTCTCATCAGAATTTCTATACTTAAATGGAATACACCTGTTACAAAAACCAGTCAAGTTAGAAATATTTTCTGGAAACAAGTTCACAAAACATCATACAAATTCGGTACCAACCTAGCAACACATGATAAACAAGGTAAGACTAAAACCTCACTGTCATGGACTTCCACAGAGAAAATTCTAAAATAAAGTGTTATTACTGCAAGAAGTTACACAATACTATAAAATAGGATTGTGAGAATTATATCAGGGGGATCCATAAAATGCAACAATATAGCACTACCAACTGCAATAGAATATGGGCATCTATATAGGGCTATGCATACTTAGGGCGATTTATTCCCATTAGTAAAATTATTGACCAAACTAATTTCACGCATTAAACATTCGTATGACTGATTGAAAACTGGCAGATAAAACAGTTCAGAGAATGCCAATTCACTAGGATACATACATCTATAGTTGCCAATTAACTTGAGTGTTAACACACCACACCTATAATGAGGTGGTGTGTTAACACCTCTTAGGAGAGCCCGGTCCCTTTTGGGATAGAGGGAGCATTTAGGGATCATGAGGGTCACATGGTGCATGCGTTTTTTGGTCCGACTGGAGAGGGTGACTTCTCTCGTGCATAGTTATCGGCATTGGTGTATGATTTGAGAGAGGCGATTTCATGTTGTTTTAGGGAGTTGGTGATTGAGGGAGACTCCTCAGTTATCTCTTGGATGAGACCTAGTCAGGAGTATCCATGGAGGTTTTCTCATTTAGTCCGTTAAGCTCATCACTTGGTATCGAGGCTTAACCACTCCTTTGTTCATGTGCCAAGATCAGCTAACCAGTTGGCGGATTGTCTAGGTAGAGGAGGGATGACTTGGATGGACTTTTTTATGGTATTCCATCACTGGATTTGCTTCAGGAGTTGGGTGTAGATGATAGAATCCTCAGCTAGTTCGCGGCAGAGATGTTGATGACTTTGGTATTACTTTTTGTTCCATTGCTTTATTTACTCCTACCACGGGAGGTTGTATTAGTCTTTACGTGAGTAACTGTTATGTTTGTGGTCTGCTTTTTTGTCTTTTCGGTTCACGAGTGTGATTGTCCACCTTGGGCAGCAACCTAGTGGCCTTGTATAGACTTCTTTTATTATATATATACCATCACATCATTAATCATCAAAAAAAAAAGAAAAAAACCTTACGAGAGCCTATGTATTAGACTTGGCTGTCATTTTCATGCATGCCCAGTCCCTAGGCAGCACATGGTGAACCTGAGTGCTCCAGTATATTGTGACTTTATATTATAAGAACAAAATGAAATATGTACGTAAATTCGTAAATTTGATATTGAGTGTATTAACTGTTCTATAACAGTGCAGTATTACATAACATCATGGCAAGTGAATATTGTGAATTTCGCTGCAATTCAAGTAACAAGAGAGAGAGAGAGAGAGAGAGAGAGAGAGAGAGAGAGAGAGAGAGAGAGAGAGGAAAGTTTTCTTTACAATAAGGAGAAAAGTTTTTAGTAGTAAAAAGAATGAGTCAACTACCAAAAGCAATTTAATCAAAATAAAGCCATACCGTAGGTGGAAAACAATACTTCTCCTTGGATTTGCTTTTCCCCTTTCAAGAGAAATAGAATCGTAATTTGAGATACTGTTGATTGATCTACTAATTCGGGTTGAAATGTGGATGTTGAAGAAGATAAAAACCTTATTCAAAGTCCTATTTACTTAGTAATTTACTAACACGGTTCTACATAAAAGAAATGGAGCTAAGAGATGCTAAACGAGAGGGTTTCAAACTTATTAGAAAGTGGCAACTGTCCTTACCACTCTATGCAAAATGAATGGCTGAAATCGCGCCTGGGCATCCAACAATGCCTGGCGAGCATATGAATTCTTAAGAAAGTACCTAGTTTTGGTCTCGACTGAGTAGCATATAGTTTAGCCCCAGAAATAAGCCTGGTTACCCAGGAACAACATTGTCATGGATATAAACCCCACCCCGCATTTGAGGGCATAAAGTAGTTCTGCAGTCATTTCATGTAACATAAGTGATTATTAAAAGACTCAAAGTTGATAAGGAACATAACTTGCGTATCTCTGATTCCATTATAAAGCTTAATTTAAGCCATTCAGGTAAATTGTTGGCTACAGAAAGCACACTTTGAATGACTAGGATTCCTGTGATGGATTACCATAAAGAGAATGCAATGTATGTTCAAATGTATGTTCAAAAATGTATGTTCAAAAATGAAATGTTAACCTTGCTTCATTTAATTGTAAATCACATCAAATAATTAAGGACCATCAGATCCACTACAAAAATGCAATCTCCTTTCTCAATGTGCAATGATTGTGCTTGGGACAGCACCGTCCTATCTAAAAAAAATTAAAACAATAATAGCTCAAGCATGGCATAGAGGCATCATTTATCTATCTCCTCAATGTTTCACAGTTGATTTCATGTCACATGGTCTAGATACCTGTCCTAAATGTCCTAAATGACACAAAATTTAGGACTGTTGGAGCCATGAAAGTAAGAAGCTTGGATGTTTTTATTCTTCCTTTCGAATAGAAAAACAAAGTATACCATACTAGTAACTAACTTGTCACAGCCCAGATCCAAGCATCACAAAAAACCTCCCTCATAAACATCACCAATGTACAAACTACTAATAGAAGTCTCTCATCAGGTATCACTATCATGGGCCAACCATCACATAACAATAACATGGGTCTGTTGGGGGTGCACTCCCCTCTCCCCAATCACATCACTCTAGCACAACTCTGGTGCTCCTCGCAAACTCATAGCCATCTTGGCTGGGATAAGGTCATTTGCAGGTCATCATGAATTTACCCATTATTAATGAAAATAAACAGGACATAACCTTCAAGTCATATTCATCATTCACATTTCACAACAACACACTCATGGTCATCATTACCATGCTCTCATAACATTCACAATCATACATATCAATTAATAAACTAGGCATGCACAGCCAAAGAGTTCACTACTCAAATCATAACAATACCTTCACATTTCCTTAGCAATATTAATCATTCATATATTGGGACTCACTCATCATGTGGTCCTTCATCACCATATCACAATATACAATATTAAAGAAAGTCATTCATCAACCAAGAATGTATAAAAACATTTTATGATAATCCAGTAGGGGTTGAGGACTTTCAAGCCTCTCCCAACCATATAACATCATACACTTAATTAATAAAATCAAAAGTAAAATAAACAAATAATCAACATCTATTAGTGGGTCATCAACAGATGTGTCGATCGACAAATGACAGCAGGTGCCATCGGTTGACCTAAGGTTCTCGGCATGTACAGTCAGTTAAATTACAATCATTGGCAGGTCTCATCTGAGGGTGTGGTTCCATTGACAGGTCCCGTTAGTTTGCCAACTGGTCTGCCGACAGTGCCCCATAAGGCAAAATAAAACTTCATTCATCTTCCATCTTCTTCTTTTTTTATGAATAACCATGATATATATATGAAAAAAGAAAAAGTAACAAAAATACCTAGTGCTCAAGGCGAACACAAGACACCAGAGGACCCAATATACAGAGTAAAAAGCAAAGAAAGAAAGAACAAAAACAAATAAGAACAAGAACAAGAGCGAAAAAAGAGCAAAAAATAAAACCGGCAACTGATCACCCATCACCCATCATGATCGTGAATCAAAACATCACCCAACAACTCAATGGAAGTAAGACCTGCAAACCAGTCCTCCCTCTCCAATCAGCCAAGTAGTTCCCAGACCTCGGAATGTGTACGAAAGTGGCATCCAACCGCAGACCCAGAAATCAAGCCAAACGGACCAAATGAGCCCACCTCCAAGGGCATGAGAATGGCTCATGCATCCATGAAATAACAGATGTGGAATCCCCCTCAATATTAACCTGATAGAGTCCAAGCCCAGAAGCCTCCCTCAATCCAGCCAGAAGTGCCAATAACTCGGCTCTCGTAGAATCTCCAATGCCGATCGGGCCCGTAAATATGTGAGAGATATGACTAGAATGATCACGAAAAACACCTCCAATACCAAACGGATCCGGGTTACCAAAAGATGAACCATCAAAGTTCATCTTTATGGAACCAAAGCTCGGGGCCCTCCACTCTGCCACAATCTCGATCAGCCAGAATGACGACTGCGCAATCTCAAACCATCTGGGAGAAGTCTCAGTCCTAGATATCTCTTTGAATGATGAGAGATCCACCATCCATGATTCCACCATACAATAAGAGAGGCAATGGACCTGCGCCTGTCCTCAAAAATCCTAGCGTTATGCTCCCCCCACAAAACCCAAAGTATCGCCATCCAAACCCCCTGGTACATAAGTTTACCCCTCTTTCCCAAACCTAGGAAAACCCACTGAATAAGCAAATCCCTTATGTCCCGAGGCATAACCCAAGCCACCCCCATCTGGACAAGAAAGGACCAAATTTCTGTAGCTATCGGACACTGAACGAAAAGATGGTCAACCGACTCTCCCACCTCACAACACATAAAGCACATATGTGGGGATAAAGCACAATTCGGCCATCTCCTTTGCAACCGATCACAGGTATTGATTTTATAAAAGACCGCAGACCACGCGAAAGCTTTTACACGAGGAGGAATGAACGGACGCTAGATACAACTCAAAGGGAAACAAGATGGGGCAGGACGACGAGGCTGGAGAGTAGAGAAAAAAAGATTTGACTAAAAATGTACCACTTATACTACAAGACCAAATCCTCGCATCAGGTATATCGGAACAAATAAACACCTCCCTAAACTACTCAAAAAGATCACCCAAGGGAGCAATCTCAGATTCTCTCAGGTCACATCTAAACTCAAGATTCCAGACTAAACCAGAGGATGACCACGATAATATCTTTGAAACTAGGGCCTCCCTCGAGGAAACTGCACAAAAAAGATGAGGAAAACAAATCGCTAGAGTGAAATCCCCCCACCAAAGATCGTTCCAAAAACGAATATGTGACCCATCCCCAAGCCGGAAATGCATGTGAGGGGCCATGAGCGAAGTGATACGGGATATATCTCGCGAGACACTGGTAGAGGAGCATTTGACAAAAGGGTTACAGTCCCAACCATTGACATTATAACATTGCCCATTCACATGGTAACATTGCACACATATGAAATCACTCGTAAACTTACCAAATCATGCAATTCATCAATTAAAACACATCAAAAATCTACAACATCCACATGGTGACTAAAACAGGCCCTCCTAGCTCTTTGAAGCATAAAAACATACCATAATCCATATTTAGATATTTCACTACCATATCTATGATTCTAAAACATACAAATACATCCTAATACACATATTATACAGATCTAGAGTTATAGATGAGGAGATATGTTGGTTTCTAACCAAATAAGACTGGATTGAAGGATCACTCACCTCCTAAGCTGATATTGTCTTTGATTGATGTCAAATTCTCACCGGGCATGCAGTTCTTCCTCTCCTCCATGACTTGGAAGAATTTCCAGCCTCCAAGAGTGTTCTATTATGTTTTATTCTCTCTAGGGTTTCTATATATATATATATCTCACTTACTAATTCGGTTAAGAACCAAGGTCTAGCCTAGGCGTTGGCTAACTACTAGATCAAGGGTTTAAGTTGGACTGGGCATGGCTCAACCATAACCCAATCCATGACTTAGCCGAAATTTACCCTTGTTTGGTGTCCTAACCAATCACAACTTCCTATTGTCTTTTCGAGGTTTCCTATTGGTCCACACTTAACTTTGTTTTAATTGAATAATTCATAATCTCCTGTTGATTTTATTCATCTAACTTAGGTTTTAGGTCGTATAAAACATTTCCTTTCTCATTGTTATGCTTTTTACCTTACTAACTCTACTAGTGATGTTAAAATTACTTTTTACCCTTATCTTAAATTTGAAAATTTCCAAGGTGGTACATAACTAATGCAAGGAGCTATTCACTTTATTTGACCACCATGAATGCTAGTCATATCCTCTGAGCTTATCTAAGAGTATTTAGTGATAGCACCAATAAGAGAAAAGGTATAATAAAGTATCAAAGTAGTTTAAGATGGTTTAGCATGTAAGACAGAGACTTGTGAATGGGGATTAAGACATAGGAAGTCCGCTTATGAGAAGGTGAGATTCAAGGATCTGATGGGGCTAGAGGAAGACAAAAAAGGACCTAGATGGAGTAAGTCAGAAGTAATTTAATTACACAATCTGACTGAAGAAATGACATTTGATAGACAAGGATGGTGGATCACGGTTCGTATTGCTGACCCCAACTAATTCTTCTTGGGACAGCAACTTCCTGTCTTGAGGAAAACTTAAATATTGGTGGAACCAACACAGCTTGAAGCATCATTTGTTTATCCCCTCAATATTTTGCAGTCAATTTCATTTTACATGGTCTAGAGTAGCTGTCCAAAATGGCACTAGTGTTAGACTGTTAAGCCATGAAAGTTAGAAGCTTTGATGCCTTTATGCTTCCTTTAGACTACAAAAGCAAATGTACTATCCGTAACTAATGAATGCAAAAATAGTCACTCACTTTATTGTCCACCACGATAACTATAAAATAATATAATGGTAAATCTACTTCCATCCGCTGAGCATAACCAAGAGTGCCTAGCAGTAGCCCTGATAGAAGATAAGGAAAAGTAGTTTAAGATGGTTTAATCATGTAAAACAAAAATCTAAAGAGAGCGCCTAAGATCTAGGGAGGGCACAATAAGAATGTGTAAGGGGGGGCTTATTCAAGGATCTGAAGGGATTGGATCATGATTCGTATTGCCGATCTCAACTAAGTGGGATAAGATATTTTCTTCTTATTGTTGTTGTGAACCCAGGGAATTGGTTACTGCATGAAGATACCCATATCGAGCTATCCATTTTGGGTAATTCAATATGATCCACCAAACACATACATGCTAAGACACACATTAACCAAGTCAATCTATCCCATCCAGATTCCAGACTAATGAGCAACATCCCTTTCTCCCCAAAAGTTATGCTTCTTTCATTTATCATTTCCGACCATAATTTCCATTAATGATTACATTGCATAAAAACCACAACCAAGAACTCTAAACAGAACCTCGATAAATCAGTTGAAATTCCTCCACCCGTTCAATTAACATGCATATACACAAACATTAGTCAATGTTCCGATCAGATGGTTCGGTTCAATTTCTAAATCTTTGACCCCACCCCATAAAAAAAAAAAAAAAAAAAAAGAACAAAAAAAATAATTAAATAAATAAATCCTTAAAAGAATCTTTGTGATACCAATATCCATTGTCATACGGAAGAATACAATAACAATAAACAGTGACAGCAATTGATAGAGACAGACAGAGATTTGATTAAATCATAAAAGATAGGATACATGGGCATATCTGAAAATGACCGGAAACAACAAATTGCCACAAAAAATAGATAATAAACAAAACCCCATTTACACATTTGAGAAGAAAAAGAACATCTGAAACAGTAACGGAAAGGGATTGTACCCGGCTACAAGGCGACAACCGTCCTTGTAACGTTGCTGATGTCGACCCGTTCGAGCCACCAAATCAGACATGCTATAACGAACAATCCTTCAGTAGAAGCAGAGATTATCATCGTCCCTCGAAACCATTATACCCATTTACTTTATCAGTCTATCTCCTCCTCTGCTCTTCGTGTTGTTGCTGTTGTTTCGCCATTGTTGTTGACCTTTGCTTTGACGATGAAGAATGCTCATCCACATGATACGATAACGATGGTTCTTCAGTTATTCCTGTCCATAAGCACCACCCCATCAACCGACGGGTAACCGGAGTCCGACCGGCGATTATACGACGACAAGGGGTCCCCAATTTTAGTTACAGAAAGAAAGAGTCTTCACATATGATATGACAAAAAAGAGAGAGAGAGAGATTCTTACCCAAAAAGAGAGAGAGAGAGAGAGAGATCACGTGAACAAGAGATCCAGTGGGTCAATGGTAGAACCCTCGAGGAAGAAGTCAAACGGAGGTGGTTACTTTTACTGGACTTTACATCTTCGATTTTATCGCTGACGATGGGGTGATGATCATCTGCAACCGAGCTCAAAATAACTCCTTTTATGTACTTTGTTATTAATAACCTTTACCTAACAGTTTTAGAGAAAAATGTTAATTTTACCCAAAAAAAAAAAAAAAAACAATTAGAGAAAAATGTTATACAAATGTACATGATTATAATACCTGTTATAAGTGGGAGATATATCATATACAAATGTTCTTATTATGTGCACAGGAGCATAACACGTGTATGGAGGCCCACTTTAAGTCATCAAAACACTGAGTGGGTTCAGAAGCGAGAGTGGGAGCGAGAACAGTGGGTTCAGAAGCGAGAGTGGGAGCGAGAACGGGAGAGTGCTAAACAATAATTTGTGATCCAGAGTGTATATATATATATATATTTCAATTTAACATTCTATCAATCTAATTTAACAGTTTTTTTCATAATAAAACTCATTTATTTTTATATTTTTATAAAACCCTTCAAAAATTACATAAAGCAATCTAATTTAATAGTTTTTTCATAACAAAACCCATTTGTTTTTATATTTTTATAAAACCCCTCAAAAAAATCAAAGGAAAAACCTACCAAAACGTCACCCATTACACATGGATTATGTGACTTAGGGGCCATCTTTATAATTGGTGACCTGCCATTTTAAAAACCTAAGAAAAAGGGTGAACCCTAGGGCCCATCACATTAACTGGTTTGGCAGGTCACCAGTTTGTGTGGTGGGCCCCCGGGACACGTGTTTTACTCACGTGCACATAATAGGGATCATCATAGCAGAAGATCTCGTCTCATACAAATGAAGTTCTTATTTTTATGTTTTTCATTCCTTATGGTAGCCCAAATATTTATAGACCAAAATATGTCTCACTAACTCTAGCAAAGGGTGGTAAAATTTGACTCGACCCTTTAACTTATATGAATCAGTGTATACAATGTCGGCGACATATCACCAATTTCGAGGTGGGCGACACGAAATCTGGGTGCAAATCGCTTTAACTTGATTTCGGCAACATAGGGAAAAAAATTTCAAATTTTTTTTTGATATTTCCCCCATGATAAAAATTTTATTTTTTTTTTGAATTTTTCAAAAAATAAAAAAAAAATGTTAGACATTTGTTTTTGCATTTTGTTTTATGTATTATGATATATTTAGACACTACTTAGGGTTGTTTAAAACTTTGAGGGAAAATCCATCAAAAATCTCACATTTTCCCAGATTTCCCATCATTTCTCCCATATTTCCCCCTTCCCCTCCTAAATATGATACTTGATTTCTAGTTTTATATATCTTTTAATTAACTTACATTCACTTTTAATTTGGCATAGTTAGATGTAGCATCTTTTTTTACAGCTTACAGACCCGACAGCGTGTAAGTTAACCCCCTCAAGTAATGACTTTTAATGTGTAGGCATTTTGTTTCTACATTTTTTTATGTATTTTGATGCATTTATGCCATAATTAAACATGTTTAAAGTTTGAGACAAAAATCCATCAAAAATCCATGTTTTCCCCACATTTCCCGACATTTTCCCTTTTTTACACCATGTCGCCGATGTCACTTGGCGACATGCCAGGCAACATCGACATGACAAACCTTGGTATGAATCTATTTAGAATTTTGGCAATGTGGTTTGGTATATTTGTATGAATCTATTTAGAATTTTAGCAATGTGGTTTGGTATTTCCATTTAAATTATCAGAGCATGAAGCAAAAATGAAATCGGGAGCTCGAGCATGAGAAACGTCAAATGTTAAGATTATCCTAGAGTATCATGGCCTTCAGAGCATATGAAAACATAAAAATTATGGGATATATATATCATATCATATCATACTACTTATAAAAGTTGAACCAATTTTTTAAGCTTTTGAGTTAACACATTTTATTACATGTTGTTTTACTATATTATCCTTTATAACTACAAAATTTTAAATTAAGTAGTAATTATTTGAGTAATGTAATATCAAACCATGGTTTTATTTTCTTTTACTTGAAACTTTTAGCAAAAACAATTCTTTGAATTTTTAAATACCATTTTCTTGATAAATATACTCATTATTTTTAAGGAAAATTACAGATAAACCTTAATTTAGAGACTTACCTTCTTTTTACTCCTCCATAATATAAAAACCTACCTATCCTTCTTAATTTATAATTTATTTCTCAATTCAATCCTATATCAATGCCATATAAGATAAAATACTTTAATATTCCATGTTTACTCCTCAGAAGACATAAACCGAGAACCGTGCCCTCTTCTTTTCCATTGCCTGTAATATGATTGTGATACCAATTGTAGAGCCGGAAGGATTTAACGGTTCCAACTGTCTCCGGCGCATCGTTGGGGTCCAGCCAGTACTTCATTGATTTCAAGATCAGAACCCCACCTCAGAAACTCCTCCTTATGGTCGATACAGACAACGATGTAGCTTAGGTCAAATGCTCTGTTTGTCAGAACTGCAACAAACACGAACCCGATTCCGTATTTTTCCCTCGCCACTCGATCAGATTCCGGTCAGTTCACTGTTACAACCGGACTTGTAGGCTCGTGCGTCTGATAAGTGTCTAACACTTACACTTTTAGACTTATTATTGATGCTTATTAGTCTTATAGAGATATTAATGAGAATGAATTAATGCATTTATCTTGTTTTGGAGGTTTAATAAAGATAAGGAACAAATGGCTTAAATTAAGTTATTTAAAGCTTCAATGGGATCAAGCTTCAATGCTAATGATCAAGGCTTCATTTTAAGCCTAATTATACCTTGAAGCCCATGTAGCAGACCCACGGTGGAAGCTCAAGCAAATCCCGAAGGAACAAGTCCAAAATCAGCCCAGAACAAGGCCCAGAGATACACTACGATTGATCTCCAGTTGGGATCGATCGATCGACATTAGCGATTGAGCGGAATTGCCAGTTACAAAACAAAGCAGTTTTTGTATTTTAGTCATAACTCCCTCAATTGAAGTCCGATGGAGGTGATTTTGTTCCCATTGGAAAGATAGAAAGACGCTCTACATCATTGTCTCTAATAGCACCATTCCAATTCCAATGTTTTCTAGGTCAAAATCGAGTCGCAAGGTAGCTGTTCTGGGCAGTCCAAAAATAAAGCCGAAATTGGAGTTTTCTTTAAGAGAATTCTTGCGGGATTAGAGTTCCAATCTTTTTGGGATTGCTTTATATATATATAGGGACTTATAATTTTTTTTTTTAAAAAAAAAGAGAAGGCATTAGCCATAGGAGAGATTAATTCTTTTTCTTGAGGATTCATAGCAAGTTGAAGAAGAAGCATTATGAGTAGCTAAGTTTCTTGGGAAATATTGATGTAAACTCTAACCTTCGTTATTATGGTTTAATTTTAATGTTATTTTTAGGTTCTTTAATTCATTGTTGTTGGTTGCATGATTAAGAGAATTTATAGAAATCGGATTGTAATGTTTAATAATCAAGCTTGATAGAATGATTGGTTATTAGTTTTATTAGGATTGAACCCAAAGTGTTCATATTTTCTGTGATTATAGGAATACTAATTATGCAATAGCGCCTAATGACATGATGAGTATGATGGATTTCATAGGTCATGCTTAAGGAAAACAGGTCGTGCTACAAGTAGATTAGTTAGTGTAGGTAAACAGTCCGTGCCAACCGAAGATGGGTTATCGTTATCCCATATGATAA